>JBBUKS010240683.1:0-22086 GCA_038050645.1 Hedychium gardnerianum
ATCAATTGGTCATTCAATGAGCTATGTTGGACAATAGTTTTCTTTTCTTATAGGCTTGGTCACTGCTAGTCATGCCTAGACAGATCAGAACAGATCAGATCAACTCGGGAGATCGATCGGCATGGAAGAGCATCCATGCTCGCTTGCGGATAGACTTAGGAGAGCCCCACAGACAACAACAAAGAGGTGGTCAGCTCAAAACCTATTGAAAGATCTTATCCCAGGGTTCCCTACGTCTACAGGTCGGTAGACCGATCAGCGAACAAGAGAAGATCTTTCTTAGTTTCATAGGCTAGGTACGAGCAATAGTGACGTGGGCGGGAAGCTAGCAATGTTTAGACGGGAAGATAGCGACGTGGAAGTGCAAGAAAGAAGAAATGATGATAAAGAGACCTCCGATTGCTCACAACTGAGGTCATGGAGGATTGGGACACGTGCCATGCTAGGTCTAGAGGATCTCTACTTGACTTCTTGTCCTGTCTAATCACACTACTTAACTTCTGCATAGCTTCACTTGTCCGATCGGCTCAAAAGCTTTCATTCCTAAATTTCAAGGGGGGCTCTCAATTGTTGGGCATTCTTTTTATGGGGAAATAAAATAATATACCATAACTCTACCAACTATGATTGTAGTCGGAAATACCCTCTAATTCCTTAAATATAAAATGAGCCTATTGGTTCTACAATCTCCCTATTGGTCGATCCCTCCTTGTAGTCGACCCTCTCGCATCATCTTCAATTTCACATTCATTCCTGCACTACAAGAGGCTCCAGATCAGAAGAAGCGCTATAGCATTTCCAGATCACCTACTTCTAAATACACAGGCGCAAAGTGTGTTAAGATCTGAGCGAGGCTAGGAGCGACAGTGTTACAAAGTCAAACAGCAAAGTCAAACAAAAATGATAGAGTAAGCGACAAAGTTGAGCGTGTAGCATGAGGAAAGACGAGTCGGTGGCGAGGCTAGTACCGCAATTGAAGCACTTAACTAAACCCCGCTTACAACTTTAGGGCAAGTGCGCGTTAGAGCTCAGAAAAAAGCATAAACTCTTTTTGCTTCCGCTTCTGAATCTGGAAGGATAAGCCAAGGGTAGAGGCTCTAACCAAGGTGATTGATGTTCTAGAGTCCTTCAGGGATGTCATGCCGGCTGAGAAGAGGCTACCACCCAAGAGAGAGGTGGATTGTGCTCGTCTGGCTTTCCTGGAAGCCGGTCTCTCACTTATGCATAGCACCAAGTCAATCACATGCTGCTCTAGCTACTCTCTCTCTAGCCTTAGCATTCGCATGACTGATCTTCCCTCCGCCCCCTATATAAAGTAATGGTGACACCACCGAAGGAGTAGGTATGAGGGTACGCAAGAGACTCAACTTTGTTTTTTTTTATTCCATTACTCTCTTTTTCACTTCGTCTTCTCCCAGACCTGACTTAAGTACCAGAGGGGTCACGCCAAAGTGCACCTTGACCCCTTCTAATATTCTATTAATCCTCTCAGAGAAGTCGACATCGCTGAAGGTTGACCTCACAAGAAGTTGACTCGCTAGAAGCTGATTCATCAAAAGCTGACCTACCCAAAGTAAACTCATCAGATGTCGACTCGCCCAAAGTCGACCCGCAAAAGTTGAGTCAACAAAAAGTTAGTAGAAGTCCACACCAACAATTGTTGACTGACCTTGATCAACCCATCCCTTAATCTTGGATAGGGTTAATGATAATCTGATTTGTAATTTTTCTACATTGATTATGATGCTGACAATCTAGCTAAGGAGTTCCTCTAGCTCAACAGCGAAATCCTAGAGCTCGGTGTCTATCAACTGCTAGCCATCCTACTGCTCTATTCGTTTGTAAATAATCTCCTGCAATGACATCAAAGGCATCTAAAGCATCTCCAGTATCGACTGAGATATCTATGGCATCGTGAATAGGTGACACCTAGTCGCTCCCGATACGATGGCACCATCGACGTCGTCAACCGAGTCATCTGGAGCAAATATTGCTCTAGCAGTGATAATATTGATAAATGATTCAAAATTAATGATGGAGTTAGTGGATTGATGAGTTAGCAATTAGTTGTAATAGTGGTGGTTAGTGGTTAAAAGAAAATTAGTCTATGTTCAATGTATTTAGTATTAGTTGAGTTAGTGGGTGTATAATTATTAAGTTATTGGTTTATTTGGATTATTGTAACAAAAAGATAATTACGCTTACCCCAGGCGCACTCACAACCCGTCCCAAAGTTATGTGAATTGAGGTAAATTATGAGATCATCTTATAGCCGACCGCCAAGTGGTTAGGGGTGGGAGAAGTTTTTCCTCGAGAGCATGCGCTCACCGAGAATTGATTTCTGCCCCATTATAGCAAATCTGTCACCACTAGTCAACTGGGCACCCCGTGGGGTGGTTTATTTAGATTATGTAATCAATGCTACTCGTTTATGAATGAGATCATTAAAAATTATTGAGATCCCCTTGTGTATTTTGATATCCTATTATCCTTCTTCCTTTTTTATGTAACATTGATATCAAAGCGGCGGGTTTGAAGTGTCCTGAGTTTGCAATGACAATCAATGGAGTTTCCCCTTATTCTTATTTTTAAAGGAGAGTGTTATGAGTTTTGGAGTATCAAAATGAAGATTCTATTTATATCTCAATATCTTTGGAGTTTAGTAGAGGGAGGCTTTGACGATGAGGATGTTGATGAAAGTCGATTAAGGGAGAACAGGAAGAAAGATGCAAAAGTATTATTCATCCTTCAACAAACAGTACATGAGATAATTTTCTCAAGAATTACAACTGCCTTAACTTCAAAAGAGGCATGGGAAATACTGTAGAAAGAATTTCAAGGCACCTCCAAGGTGATAGTAGTGAAACTTCAAACCTTCAAAAGTAAGTTTGAGGCCTTGCTCATAAAAGATAATGAAACTTTATAATTTTTTATCTAGAGTAATTTTAGTTGTCAGTCAAGAGAGATTTTATGGAGAAAACATCACTGATTCAATTAGTATTTCTAAAGTTTTGCAAAGTTTAAATCCTAAATATGATTGCATACTAACTGCGATTGCGGAGACAAAAAAATTTCTTTATTTTCTCTTTTGATGAACTAATGAGTTTTTTGTAAGCTCACAAGGCAAGACGAAATAGATCAGTTGAGAAGAATGAATAAAAGGCATTTCAAACTTCTTGAGTGAAGGGGAAAGGCTCCACTGGCAGAGGACATGGAAGAGGAGGTTTTTGTGGTAGAGGACTCGATAGAAGTAAAGGAAGAGGTCATTTTGATGGACAAGAGAGGCAATTTATGTTGGGGAGCCCGATGCAGGTGCGTGCTAAAACACGTTTCATAAACGCGCACAGCGGAAGACAAAATAATAATAATTACTAATTATTATAATACACACATCACACACATACAAGAATACATTCATGTTAGACATGATCACATAATAAAAAGTTTACAAAAATAAATTTACTCTAGGTATACCTAACGAATGGTGCGAAGTGAAAAGGGCATCAATCAAGCGACGCTCTTGAAACTTCACCTCTATTCATATCCACATCGAACGATCATTGAGATGACTTCGAAAGTCACGAGTTTCGTTCAAATGAAAGGTACTAGCCTTGCGTGTAAAGATGAAGTTTGGTGCCCGGCGGCATACGCAACCAGATGACACCAAACGGAAAGAGCAACCAAACAAGAGGGTTGTTATCCGATCAAAAAAAGAGGTTGTTCGCGCCTTTTTCCTCGCTGTCCGACGTTTGTATTTTGCTGCCAAAGATGTATTAGGTACCTCGAGGTTTTGGTAGTCTGATAGTAATGATTGCTCTCTGAAACGAAGGTCGGAGGAGACCAAAAAGGGGCTGCGGCGCCGACGAACATATTTTGTTAGTCGATTCTTGCTGCTTGGAATGGTGGTGGCCGGCTGGAGTTGCTACTCCAGGGACTCCTGTTGGCCAGCAGGGGTGTGCTGACCGAAGGGGAGGAGTTGCCGAATGTGAGGGCTTGGCGAACCAAAGAGATCCCTTCTCCTTGGCGTTGGTGTTCGACGACAAGAGAGGGAGGAGAGGGGAGAGAAAGATTAGGTTTTCAAAAACCTAATCTAAATCAAACTCTATATTATTTTTCTCAATTCTATATCAATATATAGATCCCCTAGATGGTTTTGATTAGAAAACTCAAACCTGACTCAATATGTCTTAACTAAAACATAACCCATTAATCTCTTGGTTTGGTTCAAAATCAAAACTTTTTAAATTAAAACCAAACTAATTTGGTTTATACTCAAATCAATAAGGGCGTCTTTAAAAGTCGTGGTTCATCCGCGCTTTCGTTGCATCAATTTAATTTCTATATTTTCCCTTCGTTTGGTCTAAATAAACTCAGTCTCTCTCGATCTGAGAATCCAATTCTCAAACTCGTTTTAAATCTTTCAGATAAACTCATAGTGTGCGTGACCCAATAGGTTCTCGATTATGTTAGTCGTCCATAATTAACTATTAATTATAAATCGATTATTAGTGACACCTAGTAGTACATCAGGATCCCCAATTAATCAAAAAATTAACGGTTGATCCTAGAACTTCTTCTAAAACCTTTCAGCAACTACAGTAAGTCATGTCTTGTTCCTTTCACTCATTTTATACCCACTTGGCTCAGAACATGGTATATATGTCTGTCCCCATTAGGTCGACTGCGTCACACCTAGTCCAAGTAATACTTATTCGTCCAGTGGATTCAAATTACTCGTACATGTGTTCAAGAGCACAATATTCTTAACACATGATGTTTTAGCCAAAGACTTTAAGTAACAATCCTGACAAGAGATCATAGAGTATACGTCTCCTCGTAAGGAGCGATGAATCCTCTGTGGGCTATTCAAACACTTTGACTTATACCCAATTATCCCAGGGTCACACCTCCAAGGAGATGTTGACCTAGGATGTCAAAGTATAAGTCTTCATGACCAAGATGACTTTATTACCTCAAGTCGAAGGAAACTTATACTTGAGCTGTAGTAAGAGTCTCATTGACATATCTATATATGTAGAGAACCATATGAAGTTTTACAGCAGGTCACTCTGATGAACTAGATATTATAACTAGCATCCACGTTTAACTCTCGACATCTCAATGTCTCTAGCTAGTGAGGAACAGTTGCTTGGTAGACCAAGGAGTATAATCCGTATTAGTCTCACAGAATTGATGATGTCTGAACACATCAATTCGTCGACTAAGAAAGATTTCAATACATTCATAATTATACATATAGAGATGCTCATTAGTTGTGATCCAATCACAAATTCTCTCTTACTATGAATCATATTACAAACATTTAGTAAGTGAGTTTAAGATCCAATCATATATACAAAATATGTATACTCAAATAGTGAATCTTTATTTATCTAATGAATAAGTACAAATCATAAGATGATTGTCTTCGGACATCTCTCAGACATAACAATTCATCGGGGATAAAAATGGAACAAAAGTTTTGTTCAGTGTTATGGTTGCAAATGATTTTAGCATATAAAGGCAAATTGTAGAAATGACTCATAGGCAAATTTTGTGAAAGAAGAAAAGAGGAAAGTAAGTTATTTATGGTTCATTTTCATTCTAACAACGTTCAAAACGATATTTAATTTTTGGATAGTGGATGTTCAAACCATGTGATTGATAATAAGTCAATATTTAAAGAGCTTGATAAGTCACAGAAGATGCTTGTAAGACTTGGAGATAATAAGCAGATACACGTCGAAGGCAAAGACACTATTATTGTTGAGACTAGCAGTGGTAAAGTGAAATTACTTTACAATATTTATTTTGTTCCTAGGTTAGCACATAGTTTATTAAGTGTTGGACAATTAATGATGGGTAGCTATGTAATTTTATTTGATAATGAAGCTTGTGTTATTACTGACAAAGATTTTAGATAGTCTATTATTAGCGTGCAAATGATAGAAAATAAGATGTTTCCACTTAAGATTTCTAATGTAGGAAACTAAACTCGTATTGCTAATGAAGATAATGAATCCAAGATGTGACACTTAAGCTATGGGTATCTCAACATCAAAGGCATGCAACTTTTAAGTCAGAAAGATATGGTCTTTGGATTACCTCAAATTAGTTCTCTTGATTTATGTGAAGGTTGTGTATATGGAAAACAATAAAGAAGCCTTTTCTAAGTGGGCAATCATGGAGGGCTACAGAATGTCTTGAGCTAATTCATGTTTATTTATGTGGGCCTCTAAGAATTACATCACTTGGTTAGAGAAAATATTTTTTGATGTTTACTGATGATTTTAGTCGAATGAATTGGGTTTATTTTTTAGCAGGTAAGATAGAGACTTTTGAAATTTCAAAAAATTCAAGGTACTTATTAAAAATCATAAGGGTATCTTAATAAAAACTCTTTGAACAAATTGAGGAGGTGAATTTCTATCTAAAGAGTTTAATCATTTTTGTAAAGAGCATGGTATCCACAGGGAGTTGACGACACCTTATCCACCGGAGCAAAATGGTGTAATCAAACGAATCGAATGATTGTAGAAATAACTAGAAGTTTGATAAATATCAATGAACTTTCAAATCTTTTTTGGGCTGAAGCAATGGCCACATCCGTTGATTTGTTGAATATTTCTCGAACAAGGGTTGTCTTAAATCAAACACCATATGAAGCATGGCGAGGTAGAAAATCATCGGTAAAATCTCTTGAGAATTTTTTATTGTATTGCATATGCTTTGATAAATTCTCAATTTTGTCATAAACTTGAGAAGAAATCTAAAAAATACATTTTTGTTAGATATTTCAATCAATTCAAAGCATATCGGTTGTATAATCCTCTTACCGACAAATTAATTATAAGGAGATATGTTGATTTTGATAAAGATTCAAGTTGAAATTGGAATACACAAGAAGAAGAGACTCAAGTTCATATCCTAATATAGAACATAACTCCAACAATTGAATGTGTTGAATCATCTCCTTTGGGATTACCAACTTTCTCACAATCAAATTCAAGAAGTAATAGCTCGTCCTTTTTACAGGAATTTTCTGACGAAACACCTCCGACAAAGGTTAGATCTTTGAGAGAAATCTATTAATCAAGTTAATTTGCTTCTTTTGTTACAAATTCTACAACCTTTGAAGTAGTAACAAAAGAGGAACAGAGGAATGTAATGAAAGAAGAGTTAATGACAATCCATAAAAATGAAACAGGGGAGATAGTGAATGTACCCGAAGGGAAGAATGCAATTGGTCTCAAGTGGGTGTTTAAAATAAAATATCATGTCGATGGAATCATTTAGAAATACAAGACTAGGCTTGTGGCAAAAGGATATTCACAACAATAAAGTAGAGATGACTATATTATTGTCTGTCTTTATGTTGATGACATAATATATATAAGCTCCTCTGATTCTCTTGTGGTTGATTTTAAGTCCAATATGATGAAAAAATTTGAGATGTCAGAATTGTAATTATTACATTATTTTATTGGTCTTGAAGTGAAACAAAGAGTTGATGAAATTTTTATCTCACAAAGAAATATGCAACATATCTTCTTAAAAGGTTTAGCTTATTCAATTGCAATTCAGCTACTACGTCCATAAATATAAATGAGAAGTTGCAACTAAAAGATGGTTCAGAGAAAGTTAATGCAAAAAATTTCAGAAGCTTGGTTGAAGACTTAATTTATTTGACTCATACTAGACTAGATATTGCTTTCTCTGTTGGTATAATTTCCAGGTTCATGTAAAATCTTACAAAGCATCATCTTGGAGTAACTAAAAGAATTTTAGTTATGTTGCTGGAACGTGGATTATGAAATTTAGTATACTAAAGTTTCAAAATTTGATCTTTGTGGATTCATTAATAGTGATTGGGCAAGTTTAGTAGATGATTGAAAGAGCACCTCAGCTAGTGTTTTCAATCTTGAGTCAAGAGCAATTTCATGGAGTTTAAAGAAACAAGGTATTACAACACTATCCTCTTCAGAAGTATAATATATAGCAACAACTTCAGTACCATGTCAAGTAGTTTCAATTAGAAGAATGCTTGCATATCTTCACCAATAAGAAGAAGATGCAACTAATATTTTTTGTGATAGCAAGACAATGATTGCAATGACAAAAAAAATCAATTTTTCACGGGATGACTAAGCATATCGATATTGACCTACATTTCATTCAAGATTTATTTGCAAATAAAGAAATTGAGTTGAAGTACTGCAACACACATGAATAAGTGGTGGATATTTTGACAAAGTCACTTCCAAGAGATAAATTTATTTATTTCAAATCATGTCTCGGTGTTTGCAATTTTGAATCAAGGGGAGTGTTGATACATGATTCAATATTAATGATGGAGTTAGTGAGTTAGTGAGTTGATGAGTTGACAATTAGTGGTAATAGTGATGGTTAGTATTTAAAAGAAAATAGTCTATGTTCAATGTATTTAGTATTAGTTGAGTTAGTGGGGTATAATTATTAAGTTAGTGGTTTATTTAAATTATGTAATTAGCGCTACTCATTTATGAATGAGATCATTGAAAATTATTGAGATCCCCTTGTCAATTTTGATCTCCTATTATCCTCCTTCCTTTTTTTATCTAACATGCAGTAGCGGTGGTTGATAGCTGATGGTGGAAAGTTGGGCCTCGACATTCAGTATATCACAGTCGATTTGAACAAGGTGTTGTTGTAGTAAATGGATATAGCCGACGCAACCAAATATAATGTTGCGGATGCGCGCCTCCGCCTCGAACACCAATGACTCCACTGCCATCCTGCGCTCCTCAATCGGCAAACTACGGAGAATCTTTCTAACGTTGCTGCATCTGTAGACGTGATGTACGCAATCAAAAGTTGGGCTAACGAGCCCCTCTCAACCTTTTCAACTTAAAATGGAGGGGGGAGGGGGAGGGGGCAAGAGACCCTTTGGGAATACATTAAGCGCTTCATGAGAGTGGGTGCCTTCAACCACGTCTAAAATATTAATTAGTGCATTTTCCCAAGACTTAAAGGAGGGCGACTTCTTTTAATCCTCAGTAAAGAGATTCATACTCAACTACAATGAACTTCTTAGCCAAACAGAGAAGTATATCAATGTAAAAGAAGTTCAACGGTTAAGACATGAGCATAAAATTGTTGCACAACCCATTGAGAAGCCAAAGAGATGAGTGGATCATCGCTTGATCCCATGTGTTGAGCCTTCGAGGTTGTTTGTTCACTACACTCCCTTAGAAGTGTAAAAGGAAAGGGCATTGCAAATATGTGAAGAGAACTGAATCCTCCAACGTCCACACTAGTATGAGAGGGATCTTCAAAATTAGACATCCAATCTCTACTATTCTTTCCATCAAGACTACAATCACTCCACGAGGAAGTGCCCAAAGCTCAACATGAAACTCAAGCGTCTTATTAGTGCTAACTTTGGATTATGGCCTTCCTAATGTTTGAAGGAGGCATACCAGGGATAAGCTTGGGGCTACACCACCCAAGGTCCTCACTTGTGGATTTTCAAAGACGCTAGCTCGAAACCAAAATGGGTTCAATTCGTCCCTGCAAGAGTCAAGGCAAACACCTTAGGGATGACCCAACCCTATCAACTACCATGCTAGGGGGGCACACACTCACTCACTAATTTGTTAGTGATCTGAGTCGTCATTTCTAACTATGATATTGCTTGAGTCTTTATTGTCTCAGGCAGCTAAGTGAATGTGTTATTTAAGGGACCATTCGACCAAATGCAAATCAAACAGACTAAGCTATTATCAATCACTATGGATTTGTTTGGCTTCTCAGGGCACTCGATATAGCCCTTAGGTAAAATTAGCCTTCCCTTATCACTTGGGGAGGAGCCACTGAGGTGGAGGGTCATTGATATCTTTACCATTGTAGATGCCCCTTCTACATACAAGGCTATTTAGGACACCTTGCCCTAAGTACTTTTATAGTCATGACTTTGGTTTACCATAAAAAAATCAAGTGTCTAGTTAGCTTAGAGGTTAACAAGGTACAAGGATATCAACAAGCCTCTAAAAGATGCTATGTAAAGATGGATCATAAATGGACCGAGGAGTTGGCGAGTCCAAATGGGCTAGGAGAAGCATTGGTTAGGAAGATATCCTACAAGATACTGATTCAATTGTGGATATCAAGAAAGAGCCCATGTTTATCAAATCATCCTGGTTCCTTAAATAAGGTTACATAAATTGCAATTTACTAGAAAGGCTAACCTAAAGAGAGACCTAAACAATCATGTGCTCACTTGGTCCGTTAAAGACCTGATTGATGTCTCCCTACACCTCATGGAATATCACCTTAACATCTCTCTAAAGGATCAACCAATAAAACAAGAAATAAAACAAGAGAAAGAGACAATTCAACATGGAAAAGGACAAGGTAATCAGGCCAAGGACAAGAAGCTATTGGACACTCGCCACACATAGGAGGTTCACTCTGATTTGACTTTCTAATGTTGTTTGGGTGCCTAAGTTGCCAAGTCAATGGTAGATGTATATGGACTTCTATGACCTCAAGAAAGCATACTCAAAGGATTGCTACATGCTCTCTTGTATCGATCAGTTGGTGGACTTAATATGGGCCACTAATTTTTTTGCATGATGGATGCCTACTAGAGATATCATCATATTCCCTTGACCAAGGTAAACCAAGACAAAGTTAATTTTGTCATCTCTGATGACATCTTTCGTTATGTGGTTGTCATTCGAGTTGAAAAATGTAGGAGTCATCTATCCAAGATTGGTGGACAAGATTTTTAGTCTTCAAATTGGGAGAATATCAAACAATACATTAATTGTTAGATTGTTGGAGACGAAAGACGAAAGACACGATTAATTGTTGGATCGTTGGGGTGTGAATCTCGTCCGATTAAAACCTTTTCTTTTTTTACGTAAATCAAAGTAGCAACGGAATATTAAAACAAAACACGAAAGACACACTTCTTTTTTACTTGGTTAGGAGCCCAACCGACTCCTACTCCAAGAACCCACAACCATTTGGATCGTATCGATGGGTTAATCCACTAAAGCTCTTCTCTCCGAAATATTTTTGAAGAAGAAGCAAACTCGTACACAAAGAATGAGGAAGATAGCAACACACTGCTATCTCCTTAATATATGCAATAACAGAAACTTAAAAATATTATACTGACAGTACAAAGAATGTAGATGAAGCGTAGGTGTCAGTATGCTTTGTAGTGTCATAACAGATGATCTTGAATGAAGAGCAGTAGTCGTAATAGGATGAAGAGAAGGGAGTAGTTGTCTTCGGCTTAAACCCCGAGGGCTTCTTTTATAGGCTGCTTTCCGTCGACTGAAAAATTGATCAGCCAATTAATCCTTTCGGTCGACTGATCCTCCTATCCGTCGACTGAACCTGTGCCCTTCCTTCTTTGCTCTGATCCGATCCATTCGATCCTGAAAATCACCCTTGATCGGTGGACTGATCCATCTGATCAATCGACTGATCCATGTGTTTACTTTTTCTACGTTGATTCGATCTAATAGCTATTTATTTCCTTATTTGATCGGTCAACTGATCTCTTTGATCAGTCGATTGATCCCAATGAATTCTATTTCTGCCGAACTGAATATGACCTTCTCCACATAGGCTTGATCGGTCGACTGAACCTCCTATTCAGTCGACTGAACCCACTTTAAATCAGACTTTTGTTTTCATCTGCAAAACAGAGTTAGCATAGGCAATAATAGAAGTCCTGCAAAACAGATGTTAGACCAATATAAGTATGCATGAATATGACAATTCGGACTATCCTGATCTCAACTTAGAAACCTCCATTGGTTTCTTTAGTTGGATCAGTGATAAGGTTTGTCCCACTGGGACACGATCTCACTACACTAACTCCAGGTGCTTACCTCAACTCACCTGCCAAACATCAGGTCTTCCATACCTATTTGGACTTTGCTCAGCATCGGATCGGCCTGCCAGGGCTTCCACTTGATTCGATATCAGGTCGTCCAGACCTATCGAATCCACCTACCAGATGTCAAGTCCTCTTGACTCATCTGGACTTCCTGCCGAGACTTCCCTTGCCTAGTGTCGGGTCCTCCAGACCTACTAGGGCTTTCAGAGTTGAGATCCTACGCACTGGATTAGTTCATCAAATAACAATAAGACTTAACTTTGAACCTTAAACAACATCAAAACATAGGTTTGATTCTGATGCTCCTTGCACCAACACTTCCGTCATCACCAAGTGTCTAGTCCTCCATGACCCACTTTGACTTTCCTTCTCATGTCAACTGTCCGGTCCTCCATGGACCCACTTGGACTTTCCTTCTCATGCCAAGTGTTTGGTCCTACATGATCCATTTGGACTTTACTCATGCCAACTTCTCGTTGGACTTCCAATCACCAAGTGTTCGGTCACCCTTGACCCACTTGGATTTTTCTCTTGCTAATTTCTCATTGGACTTCCAATCACCAAGTGTTCGTTCACCCTTGACCCACTTCAACTTTTCTTTTGCCAACTTCCCGTTGAACTTCCGATCACCAAGTGTGTCTAGTCAACCTTGACCCACTTGGAATTTTTGTCTCATACTAAGTGTCCGGTTCTTCGTGACCCACTTGGATTTTTGACATCGACATGTATTCGGTCAACCTCGACCTACTTAACTTCTTCACACCATTAAGTATCTGGTGAACCTTTACCTACTTGACTTCTTACTAACATATTGATCAAATATCTAAATCCAACTAGAGTTGACTCAAGCTTGGTCAACCTTGACTTGAGGTCGATTGCACCAATAATATTCCTTTTTTTTGATATTTGACAATATATTTAAGTTAGGCTAACTCATCATCCTTGTTCTCATGCCAAAGCATGAATGAGGGTTTTCTAATTTAAACCCTATATTCTCCCCCTTTGGCATACTTCAAAAATCTTTTCTCAAGATCCATTCATCTTAAACTTCCAACATCACAATGGAGGTTCCCTACCTACCATTGGTTCCAATGCTCAACCTTGAGCATACACACATTATTTTTCTTTTCAATCCTTCAAAACTCCCCCTTTCATATCCAATTCATGTCTTTAAGGTGAATCTATCCTTCAAAGCATTTTCCAACTTCTATTATTGCACCAACAATGATTTTGAGTTCCTAAACCTTTAGAAAATTTTAAAATCCAAGTCATGAGATTAAAGATTCAATCTTGTGTTGGTGCAGTCAACACTAATAATCAAACTCAGATTTTGATATATGACAAAAGGTTAAAGTTAGTTTTTTTCTAATATATGAACTAAGTGTGCAGACTAAAAGACATGAAGGGTTAGAGGACCAGACACCTGGGTGCAGTCACGTCAGTGCATCGGAGGCACCTAGGGACACTGGAGGCATCTGGAAGAGGATAAATGTCGACGTTCTCGGATTGGATCAACATGTATGGAGGAACCCTGGATGAACCGAGGCACCACTAATGCCTTATAAAGGACTCATCGAAATAGTGCACGAAAGATTAACTTCAACTTGATTCCTTGATTAATCCTACTACGCCCTCACCTTGCAACTACTGTGCTGCGACTTTACTGTGCCGAACTCATGCTCGAGCGAACTTCTATCGAGCTCCAATTCTCATATGTTATTATTGTCGGTAAAATAGTATTGTTATTTCTTATTGTACTTGCAAAAGAAAGTGTAGTGTTACACCTTCTTCATCCTTGTATCCGACTTTTCTCTCTGAAAGTTGTTCGAGAGAGAATTTTAGTAGATTATCCATAGAAAATGTCCCAAGGGGGCATGGGTCTTGGAGTAGTAGCTGTTGGGGTTGCGAACCAAGTAACCGACTGTGTCTTAGTTTGTTTTTCTTCCGCTACACACTCGATTTTCGATAAGTTTTTTTTAACCGAAAAGAAAAGGAGTTTTTAAAAATACACGTGATTCACTGCCCCTCTCACATGTAAATGATCCTACAAGTGGTATCAGAGCAAGACTCACTCAATTTTTGTGCAACCACAAACTTGAGCAAAATTTGTTTCTTTTTCAAAACTTTTTTCTAAATCCTTTTTCTTTTAATTGCTTCTTTATACTACACTACTTACCCCAAGACCAAGTCTTGGAAACTCCTCTTGAATTTTTTTCTTGCAAGAACTAAAACGAGAGATACAACACTGCTCATCCCCCACTTTTCAACAAGGACGACTTCCCATAGTGGAAGAGAAGGATGAAGGTCTATTTGAAGACCGACATCGAATAATGGTTTAGCATTCGACGAGGGTACACGACTCTGATAGATGACTCTAGTGTGCTCTTCGACCAGGAAAAATGAAACCCAGAAATGAAGAAAAAGGTCCAAACTTACTTCAAGGCATTGAACACCCTCCAATGCGGGCTGATGAAGGAGGAACTCAACCGGGTCGGACCCTTCGACAATTCAAAGGAGCTTTGGGACAAATTGATCGAGCTACACGATGACACAAATGACTCTAAGGTAACTTAATGGGACCTACTACTTAATAATTTGCTTAACATCAAAATGTAGGATGGAAAAATCACAAGCCAACTGCATGCGAGGTTCAAGGACATCTTCAATGGACTCCACATGACCAACCCCATTAGCTAGAAAACAGAAATGTAATAAGGTATGCCCTAAACTCTTTTCCTTGAAATGTGCTATGCGCATGTATAATAGATGCCTATAAAGTTTCAAGAAATCTTTCAAAGTTAAAATTAGACGAGCTTTTCTGTGAATTAGAACTACACAAACAAACTAATTCAAAACAAATTGAGAAGGGTATAAATTTTCTTGTAGATTAAACCAAGGAGACGAAATAAAAAACCCGCACTAAACCCGAATCCAAGGACGAGTCCGAATCAGTCGAGGAGGAACAACTAGTGAACATGGTAAGAAAAATGTTTACTAGAAGAAAGAAGAATTTCACCAAAAAGGATCTAAAGAAGATGATCGAATCCACACCAAGCAAAACCAAGGCGAACATTACCTGCTACGAATGTAACAAGAAAGGTCACTTCAAACACAAGTACCCGAACCTGAAAGAGGACAAACCCAAGACGACTAGAATAAAGAAGGCTTTGAAAGCAACCTGGGATGAGTCATCTTCGGAAGAGTCAGACGTAGAAGAACCAAAAACTAGATAAGTCTAAAGCATGTAAATTTTCGCGTAATTCAAATCGACTTACCTTAATTGCTCCCCCTGAATCCTTGGATATTTTTTTCTAGGCATTGACTGTCACGCCCCGAAAGTACACATGCCCGTAGATACTGACAATACTCTCTAGTGACAATCTTCGATACAATATGGTATGAGTCCACAAAACTCAAAATCATAACACAACCACGCAGTGTAATATGAATATAATACCCTACCACGATAATCACAACCACGTAGTATAATATAAAATCCACAAGAATAGAGAATAACAAGGGGGTCCACCCCACACATAGAATCCAAAACTCAACTGCGAGCCAGCTCGACTTAACACTCTGAATATATAACCGAAGAAATACCAATAACCATATACAACTTAATTAATACAATGCCGATAAAATAAATCAATGTGAAAGAAAATACTAGATGAAACAAAGAGAAATTAAACCATACCTCGATGCGATTGGGATGGCGCAGGCAAATATCTTCTAAGCAAACCAATCAACATATACCTGCTAACTTGGAAATAATAATGAAAGGTAGGGGTGGTGAGTACAAAAGAGATACTCAGCGGGTATAAGATGATAGTGCATGAATAATAAAGTATATAGAAATTCAAAGTATACAGTCTCAAAGGAAGAATATACTCACCATCGAATGATGACATCTGTATGCCACTACTACACAGGCACCCTACTCAACTCCACATAGTATCATAAGTAGTGCCAGTAATAAACAACATGAGTACAATCTCTCACATGAATGTACCCTCAATAATCAACATAAGTACTACATCTCATATACGTATATCAGTACAAGTATCAGAATTGGTTCTCATACGTGGGAGCAATGCTGCACCACAGGGTATACAGATGACCAAGACATCCAGCTCGTTAGTTGTGGACTACGGGAGAAACGCTCTAGCACGATACTCATGGGCAGTCCGAAATGTCAGGGTCCCTGTTTGTGGGAGAAACTCTCTACCACGAATGGCCTCACAGGCAGATAGGAGGTAGTTATCTAGCTATAGGCTACGGGAGAAACTCTCTACCACGTATGACCTCATGGGCAGCTAGGGTATAACAACCCAAATAGTAGCATGTATATGACTAGCTCACACCCGAAGGAAGCCTTGATCGATAACACATGTATCTCTTGATGCTACGACCAGCTCACACCCGAAAGGAGCCCTGATCGCTAGCATACATGCAACATTGATGCTACGACTCACTCAACCAACCTAATGGGAGACATAATCAATAGCATACATGCATCACCGATGCTACATCTCACTCAACTAACCTAATGAGAGACATAATCGATAGCATACATGCATCACCGTGATGCCACGACTCACTCAACCAACATAATGGGAGACATAATCGATAGCATACATGCATCACAGTGATGGTAGGTAGACAAGTAAATCTACCATCACATATGTCTATCTACACAAATGTACTCAGCTACATCCACGAAGACATACAAATCATAATACATGTCACATGCATGTTTATAACTAGAAATCAGATATGATAATCACTAACATGATACATCACCTAGAATACATGTCTCACACATGTTTATATCTACAATCATACACATACAACACATGCTACCATATCAAGGGTACACACCATACACGTGTCCACATCACAATTCAAGACCATGTACTAAATGCTATATCATTATTGGTACACGTCACACATGTGTCCACATCTACAAACTATGAATAATGTATTACATCCTACATTATCCTAGGTTCACGCCACCCGCGTGTCTACAACTACATGACATTCATAAACTGAAAGCTAACCACTACATGATTATACAACCCATAAGCATATTCTTATTGTGCACACCACACACCTGAACACACTACAAGAATAGGAAAACATAAAAGACTGCATGGATATAAACAGATAAACTCCAGGTACAAGCAACTGGTATCAAACTCATGAAGCATGTGAATGGAATCAAGCTAAATACAACTACCTATTACAAATAACAAATCATGAACTAAGGTAAATAAGCTATCAGAGATAAGGTTAGAAGTACCCGCCTCCAAATCGTGAATCATCTTGAAGAGTCCTCAAGTCAAGGTACTTGTCCTGAATCAACGTCCTGCATCAAGGAACACAAAATTACAATCAAGTTCTACTATGAATCCAATAACTAAACCAAAACCAAAACCGTTTAGGAACCCTAAACAAATCAACCTAACCAAATTCCTCTCATTAAAACCTGTATACTTACCTACCTCATCAAGCAACTTCAACCAAACATGAATCCATTAGCTACATGAAACCCTAATCTACCATTGACCTTATAATTAGATATAATTCATACTACAAGGACGTGATTATGCAAAACTACACTTCTTCTTCACTCCATAACCACCACCCATCATTTATAGATAATGTATCAACCCATACATCTACTTAACAAAACAATCCAACAACCAATCACCACAACTCTGAATTCACAACCATCATACAAGATAAAACCTTAACAATAACTCAACTGAATCAATCTAACCATAGATTCAATCACACCTTTAACCCTAACTTCCCATAATCACAATTGTAGATGTATGTGCATGAATAATCTACATTTTCCCCCAATCCGAATACACCAATCTCTAATCCAATTCATCCAATATTTCAAATTCAAGCATCTAAAGATAACCAAATAACCACAAATCAATACACCAATACTACCACAAACTTACTAAAATCACATACACTCTTACCTACTGTTGGTGGCAGCCGGAGGTGAAGAGGGTGTTGGATCGTTGGAGACGAGAGAGAGGGGGGTGTGAATCTCGTCCGATTAAAACATTTTCTTTTATTGTATTCATAAAACCGAATCAAAGTGATAACAGCGAAAAATAAAACAAGACACAAACGCAGTTCAGTTTTACTTGGTTCGGAGCCCAGCCAACTCCTACTCCAAGAACCCACGACCCTTCGAATTATATCGATGTGTTAATCACTATTATAGTTCTTCCGAAGAAGCAAGATCATACAAGTATGAGATTTACAATTTTAGATGATGCAAGTAAAATAAAGATATACCGACAACTTTAAGAGTAGAAGATTGGCATAGTTTGTCGGTGGGTCGTAGCAGCAACAACACTTGCACGATCAGCAGTAGAGATGAAATGAAGCACTGAAGAGAGTTGTTGTCCGTGCTGAGGGGTTCTTTTATAGGTTGCATTTCGTCGACTGAAAAATTGATCAGTCGACTGATCCTCCTATATGTCGACTAAACCTGTACCCTTCCTTCTTTGCTCTGATCTGATACGTTCGATCTCGAAAATCACGCTTGATTGGTCGACTGATCCAGTTGATCAGTCGACTCATCCCCTGTATCAATCGACTGATCCCACTGAATTTCCGATTTTGCAAACTCTCTTCGATGTTGTACCATATTGATTTGTTCAATCGACTGATTCCTATATTCAGTCGACCAAACCAAATAATCTCAGAACTTTGTTTACCTGCAAAACAAAGTTAGCATAGACTATATAGTAGAAATCCTACAAAACAGAGTTAGTGAAATAAAGTAATGCATGAGTAAGATAGTTCAGCCTGTCTTGATCTCAACTTAGAAACCTTCGTTGGCTTCTTCAGTTGGATCAACATCTAAGGTTTGTCCCACTGGGATATGACCTCACTGCACTAACTCTAGTTTGCTTACCTCAATTCACGTGCTAAACATTGGGTCCTCTAGACTTGTTTGGACTTTGCTCAACATCGGATCGGCCTTCTAGGTCTTCCACTTGACTCGATATCAGGTCCTCCAGACCTATCGAATCCTCCTGCTAGATGTCAGGTCCTCTTGACCCATCTGGACTTCCTACTTGGTTCCATGATCTGTCAAGACTTCCCTTGCCTAATATTCAAACCTACTAGGGCTTTAGAGTTGAGATCCTGCATATTGGATTAGTTCATCAGATAATAATAAGACTTAACTTTGAATCTTTGACAACATCAAAATATAAGTTTGATTTTGGTGCTTCCTGCACCAACACAATCTAGTACCTCACTCCGACCTTAGTGGTTCACCTAAAGATCACAAGATTATGTTCTCCCCCTTAGTCTTAATGGTTTACTTAAAAACCCTAAGGTTAACTTGTGAAAGTCTCTTCTAGACTTTAGTGGTCTTCCAAAAGATTATGGAGTCGAGCTCCCTACTAGCCTCATTGGTTCACTTAAAAGCTCTAAGGTTAATCTACTATATATTATTCTCCCCTACCTTAGTAATTTGCCTAAAGGTCCTAGGATCGAACACCCTATCAGCCTTAGTGATTCACCTAAAGGTTCTAAGATCTATTTATTATCTCTCTCCAACTTTAAGGGTTTGCCTAAAGGTTGTGGGATCAACTTTTCCCCCTAGTCACAGTGGTTTGCCTAAAGATTTTGGGGTCAATTTGCAAAAGTCTCTCCCCAACCTCATGGTTCACTTGAAGGTCACAAGAACGAGCTCCCTTGCCTAAAGACCTTGAGGTTAATTTACTAAAGTCTATCTATGAACTTAGTGGTTTACTCGAAGGTCGCAAGATTAAGCTCCCTCTTCTTCTCGCTTGTTTGTCTAAAGGCTCTAAAATTATTATCTCTCCCCAACTTTAGTGATTTATTTAAAGGTCAAGAGATCAAGCTCTCCCCTTTAGTCTTAGTGGTTCACCTAAAGACTCTAGGGTCCACTTGCGAATGTCTCTCCTTAACGTCAATGGTTTGCATAAAGGTTACGGGATTGAGCTCACTCTTAGTCTAAGTGGTTTGCTTAAAGGCTCAATCTATTACCTCTCCCAAACCTCAATGGTTGGCCTAAAGGTCACAGGATTGAGCTCTCCTCCTTAGTCATAGTGTTTTCCTAAAGACTTTGGGGTCGATGATAACTGTCATTTCGATAAGAGATTTTAGCCCTTATATTAATGTTTTTAATCTTCTCGTATGTTTTAAACTGTGTTCATAATGTATTTTATGAGTTGAATTTATTTTAGGACTATTGATGAAAATGTTGTTATATTGGTGGCATTATACCTAAACGTGAGATTTTGATTTTGTTGGAGCTTAAGGCAAGCCACGGACCTGAGTTGAATCTAATTAGCTAAGCTTAAGGCTAAGGTTAAATGAGGAAGCCCAATCTGGAGTGATCTGGACCATTCATTCAGATTTGGAGAAATTTGAGTCGTCCATCATGACCCGAACCATCCATGATTAACCAGGTCGGGTAACGTCGGACCTGGGGTGACCGGCTCGGCCCTACGGAAGTTTCCCACCGGCCACCAGGGTAAATCGGGAAGCGCTAATGGATGCCCATCCAAATGACCAGTATTCTAAGGCCCACTTCTCATTGGATAGAAAATTCCCTGCAATGCGCCGTAGCTGAGATTCGAACCTTAGACCCCTTGATTATTCATTGGAGGGCTTAACCATCACACCATTGCCCCGAGGGTCCATCATGACCCGAACCATCCAATTCAAGAGAGAGGAGATCATCACCTTTGATCAAGATCTGAGCCCATGATTCAAATCTGGATTGATTCCCACCTTTGATTCAAATCTAGAATGATTTCAGCCCTTGATCCAGATTTGGAGTGTTTCCAGCCATTGATGCGGATCTGAGATGGGTTTCAAAGGAGAAGCTACAGTGATTGGGGAAAAGATTGCGCACATAGAGAGCCGAGAGGAGATCGAGAGCTTCTTCTATCGAAGCTTCCATCATCACCGACGTTCTCACTCATAGGAAGAGAAGGGGTTTCCCTCTCTACTCAGGTGCCATCACCAACCATCCTCTTTCCGACATCCTTCACTGCACACTAGATCATCGCCGATTTGCGCAATCGTTCATCATCGCCGGAGCTACCAAGGAATTGGGGATTCCCTTCCTTGCTGGAACCTTAACTCCACTCTCTTCACAGCTCAGAACATCTACATCCTCATCAGTGAGAAGATCTACACCATTTCCATCAATCGAGTGTTATATTTGAGAGATGTCTCAAGGCAATCATCTTATAGTATGTACTATTTATTAGATAAATAAAGATTTACTATTTGAGTGTACATTCTTAATGTATATGATTGAATCTTAAACTCATTTACTGAATGTTTACAATATGATTCATAGTATGAGAGAACGTATGATTGACACAACTAGTGAGCATCTCTACATGTGTAATTATGAATGTATTGAAATATTTTCTAGCAGATGAATTGATAAGTTCAAACATCATCGATTCTGCAAGACTAGCACGTATTATACTCCTTGGTTTAACTAAGTAGCTGCTCCTCACTGGCTGGAGATATTAGGATGTTACTCGAAGTCTTTGGCCAAAGCAATACATGTCAAGATTGTTACTCGAAGTCTTTGGCCAAAGTAATACATGTCAAGAGTATGATACTTTTGGACACATGTCTAAGTAATTTGAATCCACAGGATGAGGAAGTATAACTTGTGTTAGGTGTGACGTAGTCAGCCTAGTGGGGACTAATACATAGACCATATCCTAAACCAAGTGGGTATTAGACAGTTGAAAGAAACAAGACACGACTCACTATAGCTGCGGAAGGGTTCAGAAGTGTTTCTGGGATCAACTGTTGATTTTTCGGTCAATCGAGATCCTGATGTAATGCTAGGTGTCACTCATGATCTATTTGTAATTAATGGTTAATTATGAATGACCAACATAACTGGAAACCTATTAGGTTACACACACTACAAGTTTATCCAAAAGACTTAAAACGAGTTTAAGAATTAGATTCTTAGATCGAGAGAGATTAAGTCTGGTTGAACCAAATGAAGGGCAAATATGAAAGATATTTTGTTGGAACGAAAGCGCGAATGGACCACATCTTTTGAAAATGAATTGGACCCTCTTTGGTTTAATTATAAACCAAATTGGTTTGGTTTTAATTAAAAGAGGTTTGGTTATTGAACC
>JBBUKS010241332.1:0-22066 GCA_038050645.1 Hedychium gardnerianum
TTTATAACAATTGAGTTATGTCAATTTTACATAAAATAAAAATTGCGTATCTAATTATTTATATCGTTAAAAGAATGTCTTTTTTAAAAATTATTAAAATAATATCCTACTAATAATTTGATATTCAAAATAAACTTCTGTGCTCCATCTTAAGTAAATTTGTTTAAAGTTACATCATTTTAGGGCAAATTTAATTTAAGTTAAGCCAAAACTATTAATATAAGGTAGAAAAACTTTAATTATAATTGTAAGGGCACGAGCAACTTTGATCAAAACTAATTTACTTTGGAGTAATTTTGATTAAAATTGTACTATCTTAGATTAACTCTTAGGGCCATAAATGAACAAAGATGAGTTAAGGTTTGAGTTGTTTAAGATTGTTTAATAAGATAATAAAGTAAAATCAAATAAAGTTTATAAAAATGAACTAAAGTCGTTGAAATAGTTAGTTGTTCAAGTTTGACTTTATTCTTTTTATTAACTTGTGCTTGATTTAAGTCTGACTTAAATTTGATTCGTTTAGATGTTATTGAACTTTGTATTAAGCTTGTTTGATTTTTTTATATTTTAAAGTTTGTTGAGTTGGTTAATGAATTTGAATTACAAAGTTATTTGTTTATTTTGAGAGTTTCTTTATTTATTTAACATACTAATAAGAGTTTTATTGATAAATATAATTTATAAATTTTGTTCATGAATATTGTTAATAAAAAATTCATAATCTTTATTCATAAACATTAACAAACTGAATACATTCATGTTCAAACTTATTTATTTAATTTAATGAATTATTCAAATTTATTTATTTAAATTACTTTATATATTAAATAAATATAAACAAATTCTTACCAAATCGAGTATCAATATTTGATTTATTTACGATCCTAGTAACTTTAGTTAAAATTATTTTAATATGATGTAACTTTGGTCAAAACTACTTCAATATAGGACAATGATGATATTTTAGAGTCACATCAGGAGCCATCGCACTTCCTAAATTTACTCGGTGACTGAATGTGAAACAGGATCATCTATCTCAAATTAATCGAATTGTAAGATCTGAATACCTAATATATATGAAAATTTTATCTTGTGCATCGCCGCATGCGCGATGCACTACGCGATTGAGGGGGGGGACCATGTGAGAGGGGCCACCTCCATACTGCCACATCAGCCGTCCCCTGATTCTTGCAGCGCGTCGTGCATGGGAGCAGCGCAGAGAGTAATTTTCACATATAATGATGATGATATTTTACAATCTAGGGCTATGGTGCGGTGGTAAGGGGCCGGACGAGTTCCCTAGGTAATAAGAGTTTAAATCTCACTTATGACACATTACACTCAAGGAGTTTGAAAAACTTACGACACTGGGTCGTCCACTATGACTCATATGTACTTCCCGATTTATTCTGGTAGCTGATGAAAAATTTCGGTGGGGTTGTACTTGTCACCTCCAAAATTAGTTGGATCGTAAGAACTAGATACCTGCACTTTTTAATTTACCTTGGTGGTCGGTGAAATTTTTTTGTGGGGTCAGATTTATCACCTCTAGGATTAGTCGAATTGTAAGAGCTATATACCTAAATTATAAAATAATAAAAAATGAATGATGATATTTTAGAGCCCCAGGGCAGGGCACGATGCTATGGTACGAGGTGGAATGGGCTCCCATACAACGAGGATTCAAAACTCTCGCATGTCATATCATACACTCGCGGTGTTCGAACAACTCGTGATGTCGAACCGTCTGCCAAAACCTATCCACACTTCCCGTATTTACCTTGGTAACCAGTAGAAAATTTCGATGGGGCTCAGCCTGTCACTATCAGGATGAGTTGTTTTAAAAAACTGGATATCTGGATAATAATGATATTTTAGAGCCCTTAGGTAGAGATGGTAATGAGTTAGGTTTGGGTCAGATTTCACATCTTTCTTTCTCATTCCCGTCCTCATTTATTATATTCATTCTCATCGGGTTTTCAACTTTCATTCTCATATCTATACCATCGAGATCGAATATCTATCCTCACATCCATACCTACTTGAATATC
Organism: Hedychium gardnerianum; assembly: GCA_038050645.1. Taxonomy (NCBI): domain Eukaryota; kingdom Viridiplantae; phylum Streptophyta; class Magnoliopsida; order Zingiberales; family Zingiberaceae; genus Hedychium; species Hedychium gardnerianum. The sequence continues at coordinate 2,052 of JBBUKS010241332.1, forward strand.
GAATATCTTTTATATTAATAATTTCCTTATTCCATCTAACTATTATCATTCAACAAAAGCATATTAAAATTAACATCATATAAAAAATATAATTCAATAAAAATATATTAAACATATATAATCTATTCATAATCTAATCATATTTAATAAAAATAGATTAAACATTAAACATGAACAGTTAGTGAGTTTTAAGAAATGATTTTTAAAAAATATATATATATATAGATATGATATGTTGTGCGATGCATAGTATGTGACCGTGCGCGCTCAACATATCATGCCTATTTTTTATTTTTTTTTAAAGTTTTGGTTTTAAAAAATAATAAAAAAATTACGTACCCTAAATATTATATCCCAAACTCTAAATCCTAAATTCTAAAAAAATTAAAAAAATTACACATTCTAAATACTATATCCTAAATCCTAAGCTTAAAAATAATAATTACCCACTCTAAATATTATACATCAAATCCTAAACCCCAAACCTTAAAAAAAAAAATATTACACACAATTAATACAATGTCATAAACCTTAATCCCTAAACCCAAAGCTTAAAAAAAGCAAAAAAAAAAACTTTTTTTAACATAAAAAAAGATTGATATGCTGCGTGTGCAGTCGCACACTATGCGTCGTGCAGTAGCACACTATGGTCGCACAGTATATCAGAATTATATATATATATATAATTAGATATTCGGATAAAGTATGAGTAGAATTATTTAGACCCACCTTCATACTTGATTACTTGAATATTCACACTCGATTTTTTAATTATTTAATCGGATCTAAAAAATCTCTCTATATCTTCTTTCATTCGGGTCGAATATCAAATCTTTCAGAAAATTCATAGAAAATTATCATCCCTACCCTTGACAAAGTGCAACCATAAGAAGCAAGATAATATAGCCATACACTTAGGATTCGATTTCTAAGCAGACACAATATTAATCTCATCATGTTTGAACTAATGGGACTACTGGGCTGCCACATTAAGAGTCGTTGCGCTTCCAAATTTATCCGAAAGGCAAATTAGAGAAAAGATAGCTTACCTTTAAAATTAATCGGATCCATAGTAAGATGAGTCGGACTCCTCACGGGGATTATTTATTGTGAGTATTTAAAAAAAAAAAATTGATTCATCCAGTTAGTTGAGTATGTAAAGATTTAGATAAAAATATATGATATTTTAGATATTAAATTATTAGCCAAATGTTATTTTGCTATATTTTGAAAAGGGACTATTTTTTGATCATATGAATTTAAAAAGATGCTCTATTGTTTTTTGTTTATTTTTATAGAATTTATGTGGAAATTAACAACGCTTCTGGAAGAGTAACAAACTAAAGTGTGGGGTAAAATAGAATTCAAAGAAAATCATCAAAAATGGTTTGTAATGGAATAATCCCAAAAGCTGATGGGTAATTTGGTCTTTTAGATGGACCGACATCCGCTTCTCTTTTCCGCCCAAATTTAGGCGGAAGCTTTCGAACGAATCGAGCTCTCGCGCGCCTCACTCGAATCTCGTCTCCTTCCTCACTCCCAAAAATCCGACCCGCGTCCCCGTGCGCGAGTCACTTCCATGGAGTCGGAGACAGGCGCCGGAGGCACTCACACTCCTCCCTCGTCAAGAAGGGCGCGTCTCGTCATCACGGAAATGGTGCTGCGCAACTTCAAATCCTACGCCGGCGAGCAGCGGATCGGCCCTTTCCACAAGGTCGCGCCCGCCCCTCCTTTCTTTTCCCTCTCATTATCTGTTGTAGGGTTTTCTTGTCGTTCCTACCACTTTGTTTTCACTCTACAAACTATGCAAACCCTAGGATCGTTAGGATTTAAGAAGTGTTTATGTTGAAAGTGACTGCGTCAGAAGGGTTTCGGCATCACTTGGAAGAGAGCAGTTCGCCTGCTGGTTTTTCATTCTCTGTCACTAATTTATAAAATTTTAATTTTTCAGAGTTTTTCGGCAGTTGTCGGTCCAAATGGGAGCGGAAAAAGTAACGTCATAGATGCGATGCTTTTTGTGTTTGGGAAGCGGGCCAAACAGGTGCATTTTAGGGTTTAATTGACGCGCATTCTTTTCTTTCGAGTTGTTGGTGTTTTGGTTTGTAGTTCAATTGGATTAATACGATGCTGGTAATCTATAACTCGTTGAACTGATTTTCTGGGGTTGAAGATGCGCCTAAATAAAGTGTCGGAGCTGATACATAACTCCAGCAACCACCAAAACCTGGAAAGTGCTGGAGTTTCGGTCCACTTTCAAGAAATTATTGACCTGGTACGCTTTTAATATTCTTAGTTAATTGGTAGTTTATCTTTGATAGCGTCACTTGAATGGATGGATGCACATCTATACCAGGATGATGGAACCTATGAAGCTGTAGCTGGAAGTGATTTTGTCATTACAAGAGTTGCGTTTAGGGATAACGCTTCAAAATATTACATCAATGACCGTGGAAGTAATTTCACTGAGGTCACTAAAAAACTGAAGGGAAAAGGAGTGGACTTGGATAATAACCGATTTCTAATCCTACAGGTATACAATTTCACTCCATCAGATGGAAGAATGCTTTCTCAATTGTAATTATCCATTTTTTTTATGCCTTTATGCAAGATACTCCAAATTTAGGTTATAACCAAGATTATTCTTGTTTTTTTTTCCTTTTCTTCTTTTATAATCCACTATCTTTTGGTACTTGGCCTATCAGGGTGAAGTTGAGCAGATCTCACTTATGAAACCAAAGGCTCAAGGGCCTCATGATGAAGGATTCCTTGAATATCTTGAGGATATTATTGGAACAAATCAGTATGTGGAGAAGATTGAAGAAACCTACAAGCAGTGAGTTTACACTGTTGTTTTTACTAATTCTTAATCAACTCAGGACTTATATAGACCAGAGATAAAGATGAGATGTGAATGCTTATAATGATTTTTTCCCCTTGAGATGCTGTTTTCCCCTCCTTTACTGGTTTATCCTCCAATTTAATAACATAGATATTAGAGAAAAATCTCTTTAATGTTAAGTTTGATGCTAATTTCATTTTTTCAATATTTTAAAATGGCTCCCATCTTATTTTGATTCAATTTGACCCTTACACTTCATAAGACTGTTCCACTTTAATCTAGATGGCCTCAAATCAATGGCGGCTGCACATATTCCTTTAAATTTGAAAGCTATTTGATGATTGTGATTTAGGATATGTACTACATAGACTAAATAAATCAATGTACTGAAATCTTATTTTCCAAAAAATGATAAATAGTTGAAGTGTAGCATTTTAATACTAGTATTCTTCTTATGTCTAGTTATTATATATAAGTTTTTACCTCTCAAACATGTGTTTTTAACTATATACATTAAGTTAACATAATAGTTGCCACCATTATTCGTTTTTGTTTGTTTAGAGTAAACTACTGAATAGTTTTTTGAATTGTAAGCAGGATTTTTTTTGAGAAAGTTCAACCTTGAATTCAAATCTAGAAATCAAGAAATTGTTGGTTCCACAATAATCCCTTGTAGAAAAGCTTTCTTTTGTCACAAGAAAAGAAGTCATGGTCAAGACATTTCAAATTGATGTGAATTGTGATTTTAGATCTGAGACTAGGGTATGGGTGCCCAACATTAGTGCGGACCCAAGTGTTTCGCACAACTGGTTTTTATTTTACACATGAACAATAGAAATACCAAGTGTCTCTCAAATATTTGGTATTTGGTTCATATGTGTCATTAGGTAGAGGGATAAATGAAGAAGAGTTCAAGTATCATATTTCATCAATATATCATGTTCTACAATGATTGCTATTCTATTCTCTATCCTTAAAATGGAAAGATCAATGAGCTTAGAATTTTTGAAGTTATATTTACATGCCAACTAGTCAAATTATTTTTTCAGCCAAGTTTGTGAAATTGAGATCTGTTTTGTGAATCAATTTAGTGAATTTTGATAATCATATTGAATTATGATTAGTTTTGACTTGTTCACATTGTCATAAAAAGCTTAGCATAATTGTTGTTATCATAACTTTATAAAGTGCCTTAGACAGCCACTTGTTTTGGCTAGAGGTTATGTTGCCTAGGTGGTAGGCAACCCTTGATAAGGGAGCATTTCAAAAGTTCGCATAGGCAGTCTTTCTTGGCGGTTTGCTTTGTCCATGCATATTTAGGGTTATATATATATATATATTAAATTTTAGGTTAATTTGTTAGTAAATATTAACTCTAGATTTTCCCAATTTAATCAAGCATATCACTTAGGCAAAATGCCCGGAGACTTTCTTCATTCAACATTAATTATTTTCCAACCATTATTAGCTATTTTTAGCTAGAGTTTCTTTCGCGTCTTCTCTAGATTTATTCTCTTGTTCCTTTTTCCTCATATTTATTCCCAACTCTAGAGTTTTCTTTTTCTAAATTTATGATTATTTTCTCCTCTTTTTACTACTTTTCTCTACAAGATTTTCCTCCTCACAACAAGGTACCTCTATCCTTTTCTATCTTATCCTCTCAAGCAACTTCTATTTTTTGCTGTATTTTTTAAAATCCATTTAAAATTCTTTTATTGGTTTATGATTGTAAATTTGAGTGCATGATGACATTCTAATAATATTTTATGCTGACCACTTAGGCCCTTGCCTTGGTACCCACTAATTGCATAACCTTGCCTAGGCATCCACCTATTGCCTAGGTGGGGTGACAGACATTGGGCCAATCTCTTACTGTTTTGAACCACCTTTGAATACTTGATTTTTCTAATGATTATATTGTCCTTATAATCTTCACATCCAAAATTTATTGTTGACAAAATATTTGGCTCTTATTCATCAACTATCTATTACATGCTTATATACCCTTTTACTTGTCTTAAGCATTAGTCTCATGGATGCTCTTTTACTCAATCAAACAAACATTGTACATGTAGATCAATTCAAGATTTAGTTGTTTGATATGCCCTACTCTTTCTTCATTAGCAGATACTGATGTGGTTTTTTTTAGGCTTGAGGCCCTCAATGAAAAACGTTCTGCAGCAATTCAAATGGTAAAACTAGCTGAAAAGGAAAGAGACACTTTGGAGGTAGATATCTGACTGTATACTTGTTTGTAAATACTGGTTAGTTGTAACAACCTCAACAATTGTTACATCATTCTGTAGGATGTTAAAAATGAAGCAGAAGCATATATGTTGAAGGAATTGTCACTTCTAAAATGGCAAGAGAAGGCAACTAAACTTGCTTTTGATGATGCTTCTTCCCATGTTTCTGAGTTGCAGAAGAAATTGTTAAATTTGGAAGAAAACCATGCAACCGAAAGGTCATAATAGTAGTCACTGTAACTGGTAGCTGTACAAATTAAGAAATTTATGATTCATTATATTTTTGTTCTTAATTCAGGGAAAAAATCCAACAGAATTTGAGGATGTTGAAGGAGTTAGAGTCTGTGTATGATAAATACTTAAAAAGACAAGAGGTAACAATACTTAGCTGAAGCTACAAATTTATAGACAATTTTTTTAGGCAAGGTTCTTGTTTCCTTATAGTGAGTGCGAGTCATTATCATATGCTATTGTTAAAGGATCACTGTTCATTGTGAGACAATAAGTATTAATTTTTAAAATTATTTGCTACCAGCATCCTACAAGCATGAAGGTAGGTCATAGGGAATGCTTACAAATAAATGCATGCATGCACATATTTAGGATGCAACTAATGGATGATCAATCAGATGCCTATTTTTTGCAGATAAATTTGTTTTCTATTCATACATCTACATTTTGTAGAATATTTTATCTTGCTAGGAATTAATTACCATTGTTAAGAAATTGGATTAGCGTTTCAATTTATGTTGGTAATATTATTGATTTCTATAAAATATTTTTTACTGAAGTGCTTGAGTTTAATTATATCAGCAGTTATGTTTGAGTGCTAAAAAAACTTTGGTAGATAAAATTTGTTTTATTCTTACTGTTTTATTGGCTGTTCAAATTCTTAATTTTATTTGTTATTTCATTGTGTTTTCAAAAATTTATTTTGTTTATTATATATGTGATTACTAAAGTGTGTCACATTTGTTATTAATTGAATGACAAGGAGTGCATTTGAAGGGCTTCCTTGATTGCCTTTGAATGATTCTCAGCAGGAGAAATTCTGGAGTCTTCTGCAATGCTCAGCTGTATGTGTATCGAATACAGTTATGTTTATAATGCCCCAAGATGATCTGCATTCCATCCACAACTTCAAGTCATCAACTATCCTTCTATGTTAATTTTTTATTTTCCTATTAGTGGAACTGTGGAAGTTGTTTTTTGGTTCGTTAGGATCTCAAATAAGTCAGGTACCTTTTTGCCCATGAGAGATAATGGACTGGCTACCAGAATAGTGGCACATATGTTCTGATAAACCCCTGAATTCTATTCTTTTACAAAAAAGGTATTGATGGACAAAACAGCTTAATTCTGGATAGAATTTTTTTAGTTGCTTAGTTATGTTGACGTTGATTGCAGTTGAGCAAACGCATAACAGGTCCATTATTTGCCATTAAAGAAATTAATTGAAGGACAAAACAAGAAAAGTTCATTTAAATGTTGAAACTTTGGAGATAGTTTTAGAGTTCATCTATGTAATTCACACAGTTTTGGGGTTCATGATCATCTAGGTAATTTAAGCTTGTTAGTTTTGTGCATATTCGTGGATCGTTCTTTACGTTTGATTCTATTATGTTTCTAAATTCTCATTTAATTGTTGGTTTTTTAAATTCCAGGAACTTGATACTGACATGAGGTCATGCAAAGAACTATTTAAAGAGTTTGAGCGGCAGGATGTAAAGCACCAGGAAGATTTAAAGCACACAAAACAAAAAATTAAAAAACTGGAAGACAAGCTAGGGAAGGTAAGGGTTTACTGTATTCTTCTCCAGATTAATGCAACTACTTGAACATTATCTGGATAACAGGATTCTGCAAAAATTGACGAACTGGCAAGCCAGCATGAAAGATTGTCAGACCTAATACCCAAACTTGAAGAAGAAGTGCCTAAACTGCAACATAAACTACAGGAAGAGGAAATGGTCTTAGAAAAAATTAAAGAAACCTCGAGAGGTTATTTCTTTTTAGCAACTCATATGTACTCTTTTAGACCTTTTGCTCTTTTTTTTTTTTTGCATCTATTGTTTGTTGGCTAATTCCTAAATTTGGCTTGTTAATTTGCAGGTGAAACTGAGATGTACCGGTCTGAGCTCATGGAGGTCCGTGCAGAACTGGAACCATGGGAAAACCAACTAATTGAGCACAGAGGATCATTAGATGTTGCAACTGCTGAAAGCAAACTTTTGAGAGAAAAGGTAGTTGACTATCCTCTGAGGAAATACTAATGCCAGAAATGACAAAAATATGTTTCGGTAGCAGAAAAATTTGTTTAATGGCAAGTACAATATTTTACTCAGGAAATAGTATAAATTCTCTTCTTGAAGGGAGAGGGGGTGTGGGGTGGAGGGGACTAGAAAAACTTATTCGTGTATCTTTATATACCTAATGTTCTAATGTTTAATCAGGATAGATATTCATCATAGTAATTGAGTTGACTTAAGTTCTATCTTCTTCAGCATGATGCTGGTCGGAAAGCATATGAGGATGGCAATCATCAGATTGATGAAATAGTAGAGAATATCAAAATTAAAAGTGAATTCATTGCTGAAGTTAAAAACAAGCTAGCTCAAAAAAAGCTTGAAAAATTGGAAGCACAAAAGTTGGAACAGGTATTGCATTTGTTTAATATCTCTACATCCTGTTCTGTGGTTGCTAGATAGTTGAAAGACTTGATTTCTTCTCAGGAATGCATTAAGGAACAAGAATCCCTTATTTGTCTTGAGCAAGCAGCAAGGCAGAAACTGACAGAAATGAAATCTACTTTGGAATCAGAAAAGAGTCATGGTTCGGTCCTAAAAGCCATATTGCAAGTGAAAGAGACAAAAGAAATAGAAGGAATTTATGGTCGTTTGGGTGATTTAGGTTCAATTGATGGTATGACCTTAAGTATAAAATATTTTTATGCACACTTGTATACATTTTTCTCTTATTTATTATTGTTATTATTTTCATCTACCACGCGGTATTATTGCATACTTAAAGTCATCTTAGAAATTGTGTGGATGAACAATAAATCTACAAGAAATTTCCGACATTGCCTTTTCAAACATTGGCTTGCCAATTTGTCAAGGAGGTTAGTATATAGCTTGTTTCTCTCAAATCCTTTATACAGAACTTCATCGAAAGCCATTCTTCCATCGACTACAACATGGGTTGTCATTCTGGTTAACTAATATATATCAACATATAGACTAGTTTTTGACAAATATGCTCCATTAACCTCGTTGTTCACAAAAGGTTAATTTTTTGTTTTGATTAATTCATTGAATTTAAGTTTTTAATTCCGAAATGTCTCCTTTAGTTTATAGATGAACTCTTGAGCTTACAAATTTTATTTGCATTCTTTATATCAACAAAGTCATGTGATTGAGACATATAGGTGCTCTTAATTGATTTTTATTAAGGAATATAATCTTGACATCCATCTGTCGTATCTCATAGTTATGGTGTAGTGATGACAAGTAAGTTTTGATGGACTTTACCATAGTTATTGGTGAAAACATTGATGATATTTTGTTGCAATGAGCGTAACCTTTGACGTTGTACATTGCCCTCCATATCGATCTTTCTCTTGAAGATCCACTTGCACCCAATGGTTTTCATCCTTCAGGTGGATTAACCAAGGTGTAAACTTAGTTGGCCTATATGGAGTCCTTAGGCGTCATGGCCTCAAGTTATTTCTCAGATTCAATATTTGATATAACTCTCTCGTAGGTTGTTGTCTCATTGACCTCTATAAAGAGCACATTATCAGGAGGGGGGATTTGAGATTCATATCTCTTAGACTTTAATTGAATCCTACCAGGTTATGTGGCTCTTATATCTTAAGTAGTGGAGCTATCATAAGGTCTTTTGATTTATCTGATTTTTAAGAGAGGAATGTCTATAAGTGGCACGGTTTAAACCTCTTTGAGCTCTACTTTTCTCCTACTCATTCTAACATTTATGTATTCTTTCTTAAAAAACACCATGTCACAAGCAGCAAACACCATAAAAATAATACCCATTGGTCTCCCTATTCTATCCCATGAATAGACACCTACTGGATTTGGTAAAGCTTATTAATGTCATAAAGCTTCACAATTCCAAATCCTATGGAAGGAAAGAGTCACATCTTACCTTTCTATATCCCACACTTTCTTGAAACTTATGGAGAACAAATGTCCCAATCTCAAGTGTATATCCCAAAAATTAGATGGATGTCACTACAACTCATCATGGATTAAATTATGTCCAATAAGGACTTGATGATTTCTCCTCTCGGACACAATTGATCAACTGTCGCATTTCTTGAGAAGTTCATTGTGAGAGAATATCATTCTCTTTCAAGTAGAAATTCATTGTGAGAGAATCTTTTCTCTTTCAAGCAATATATAAACTAGTTGATTAAGTATTTAACACCTCAATTTGATCAAAATATCATAACACTTTTACCAATCCATTTTTTCCTTTCATTATTATCATATTATTGTTTCTCTAGTTCATATAACTAGCCGGACATTAAAGATAATATTATCTGTGCTTCAACTTGGGATTGAGTAAGCATTACTAACATTAGTATTAATAAGGTTATTAGTGTAATGGGTTTAGTCCTGCATTAGTATTTTAGGATTTTGGTTATGTTAGAGTTCTATTTATACCTGTATATTATTATCCCACTAACATAAAAATATAAGTGTTCCATTTTCTGAGCTAACTCTACCCTTCGGATCCTTTGGTTGACTAGAATGACCAAATTTCCTAGTTGTGTTGCATCCTTGGAATTGCTGAAAAGCTCAGTAGTAGCTCCCCAAAATTACTCTACATCTATTTGATTAAGGATTCTCAATCATATTTTATCAAGTTCAGGGTCTACAACATTTTTTTGCCATTGAGACTTGTGAGAAAAAATGAGCGATGTGAGAGTTCTTCTGAGAAACTATAGAAAATTTAGTAGTATAGGAAAGATCTTGAGATAGGTGCAGGGAGGAAATGGAAGGTGTTAAGATTTTATAGTCTGATTAATTTCAAATTTGTTTGTTTATTTGTTGTGAATAGTGCCAATGGATGGAATTAAGCCTTTGGGCTTTATACCATCTCATACCTGGTGGTATTCTTGTTTTTTGCTCATATTGGTCAGTACTACTGGTTAACACATAAATCACTTGAATTCAAATTGTCCACGTGGTTCTCATTTGTCACTAGAATGGGTAGTTTGGGATCAACAGTAAAAAAGTTTTGGGTGATGTGAGAAGTGTAAGAATCTGATGATGGATTAAGTGATTATCCAGCACGTGGGAAACATTGATATGCCATTTGATTTGATTAGCTGTAGGCTTGGATTTGTGTTGAAATATATGATTCTTGCACAATTTGTATCACCCAATTGCTAGGAAATAGAATTCATGTTTCTCCAATTTTGTCCTTGAAAGGGAAGGAATAACATCAACTACAGAGCAGCGAAATAGGGATGTTGTTAGTTGTTTTGGAGAGGTTTTCCCACCCTTATGCAGCAAAATCACATTAGAAAAGGGCTTTGTGGTTCAAAGGTGGAAGGGACAAACAGGACAAGAGTGGTCACATATGTTAATGTTATATCATTGTAAGGGATACCTAACTCAGTTGTTGATTATGCCCAGTTGCTGAATTTGATCATAGGAGGGCAACAAAAGGGTAGCCTGATGCACGAAGCTCCTGCTAATGCGGGGTCCTTGGAAGGACTTATTGTACACAGTCTTACTCTGCATTGCAAGAGGCGGTTTCCATGACTCGAACCTGTGACCACCAGGTCACACGATAACAACTTTATCGTTGCGCCAAAGCTCTCCTTCAACAACAATGCAGAAATTGACAGATCATTTAGCAGAGTTTGCCAAAATAGAATTTTATACTCACATTTGATTCTGTCCTGAGTATGGAATTGTTTGTGTTGATTGGGTGCTAGTCTCATAAGACTTGATAAATCAGGTAAAAATACAAGTTCATTGTTGGGATGCACCAAGTTCTGTGTTTGGATACTAGTGGATTCAAAATTGATTGATTTTGTAGCTTATCATGTTAGTTTTGAATTTGAGGAGCTTGGTCCGATCACCAATAGATCAGACTTCTCTTCTAATCAAAATCTGAAATTTGCATTCACATATATGAATCTGCTCATTTAGATTTTTTTTTGCAACTATTACCATGTTTTTCTAATCAATGATTTACTCTAGTATCCTTGATTTGAATACTAAAATTTCTGCACCAGATAATTTCTCATATTTGATTTATTTTGGCTAAAATTTACTTATTATACTTCTTATGACAGCAAAATATGACATTGCCATATCCACGGCATGTCCTGGACTAGATTATATAGTGGTCGAGACAACTGCTGTAGCACAAGCGTGCGTTGAGTTGCTTCGCAGGAAAAATCTTGGCATTGCCACTTTCATGATTTTGGTAATTAGTTCCTTGCATATGTTGTGATTAAATTCTTCTACAGGTTCACTTTGATGTTCATTTTGGTATCAATTAGAATGCTGACTATGATATTCGTTTTGGTATGAATTAGAGTGCTGACTATGATATTCATTTTGGCATGAATTAGAATGCTGACTATGATATTCATTTTGGTATGAATTAGAGTGCTGACTATGATATTCATTTTGGTATAAATCAGAATGCAGCATGACGAATGCAACTGAATTTTTTTCTTTACTACATCTAATCAAAAAAATATTCCAATGATTTGGGACTCATTGCATTCTAGGAGATTTTCATTTTATTCTGAAAGGTTACTCATAATTAAAATAGATGTATGGGCTCATTGGGACTTTGTCATAGATCGACCAAACTAGTAGTTGTACAACATTTTAAATCAAAATATCTGGATAGAGGGCCAAATTCTCATACATCACAAACTCAAATTAAGGTCAATAGTAAGTTTGCATGTGTGACAATATAATTGTGATGGTAATCTATCTATCTATCTATCTATCTATATATATATATAAAGAATGTGTGTGGAAACATAAGATAAATTAATAATGCTAATCTGTGTATATAACATAGTCGAGAAACTCGGCTCCCACTCCACGGTTTATGACGGGTTTAGTGGCCACCCTTCGATAAAATTCACTAATCCATCTCTTCATAAGAGATAATGGTGTGAGCCTTTATAGTTTCAAGGACAACACCTCTAAGGTACTAACCTTGACACACACCGAAGGGATTTCCACAGGCATGACAGTTTAACCCATAACAAGTGAGAAAATATAAAATGCATATAAGAGAGTAAAAGTTTTTATCTCTCCCCATCGATAAAAATCTATATCTTAGGTTAGAAAAATGTTACCAAAAGAGTTTCTAGGACACTTGAGTATCAACCAAGCAGAATAGTCTTTTTTGTGTAACATCTTTTGTCCAAAGTAACTACAAAGCCTTATGAACCTAAGCTCTAATGCTATCAAAAGCATGTTGCTAGCAAGCCTTTGGTTGACCACTCCTTGGTTGATCAAAGCAACTAGACTAGTCGTTGGAGGCTGATTTTTGAACTTTGGTTGATCAAGCACAAAGATTTGGTCATCAAAGCATTCAAACTAGCTGTTAAAGGCTAATTTTTGAACCTTAGTCAATCAAGCATAAAGCTTTGGTTGACCAAAGGCTTTGCTCTGCTCGATCAAAGCAATCTGCCTCATCTAGGTAACCCTACAACCTTGTTGTCCACCCTAGACTAGAGCCCTAAAAACATTGACATAGGGCTATCCAAATCCCTTTAGGTCTCGATGTATCATCCAAAAAGCTCTCTAAGTAACAACTTAACCTAGAGACTCGATTTCATCTATTGTATCTATAGCATCCTTAACAAACCTAATATTACATCCACAATCATCTCTTGATCTGCGCCACCTGCCCCTATCTCTTCTTGATTTGGGCAACTTGCCCTTGAGTCCTCTTGATTTGGGCCATTGACCCTTGTATCCACTCAATCTAGTTGCTTGCCCTTGATTCCACTTGATTCAGGCTATTTGCCTTCGAGCTATTGCCAAATCAGTCAGCATCATCAAATCTGCACATTTAATGCGCCAACATCAAATAGAAATGGTTACTTAATCTTAACTACAAAGAACCAATACAACACTTATATAATTACAATTTTAAATTTTGATTATTGGACATTTTGATAAGTCAGATAACTCTTTCTATGTTAGCTGGATTAGTGTAGGATGTTTGCTTCAGACTTGCAAAATTAACTGAAAAAGAATTTTTGAAATATTAAAAATCCACTGGCACTCTTAGAGTTATGAAATTATATTAAGTTGCACTTTGTCGTGCATGAAATATGGAAACTTTTCCTATTTGCAGGAAAGACAATTAGATCAACTTAGGAAGCTGAAGGATAAAGTTAAAACTCCTGAAGGAGTTCCTCGCCTTTTTGATCTTGTTGCTGTAAAAGATGAAAAGCTAAAATTAGCTTTTTTTGCTGCACTTGGAAATACTGTTGTGGCAAAAGACCTTGATCAGGTACTTCTTTCTTTTTACCTGATGTTCATTGCTCATTTATGTAAGTCTTGTAATTTAATTTTTGTTCAATGGATATTTCTTTCATGACCAATTATATGATTAGCAGTCTTTGCTTAATCTAGTTGTTGGTCTACACTTCACAGTTTGCTATTCTGCATGTTTGTGGTCTTCATTTTTCTTAGATTCTACAATGATGCCAAAATTGCACTCACATCTTCAGCAAACTGTTGATCCTCTCATGAGGAATATGGAAACTGCCATAAGGTCACTGTTTCTAGCTTGCATGATCTTCATGTTATCTTCATATAATGTTTTACTATAATAACTTTTTGACTTTGGAATTTCATGTCAAATATCTCATGCTAGTTAACTTGAATGATCCTTTGGCATTGTCAGTTTGTCTTCTTAAGTGACTGTATTGCTCAGCAAAATTACTTCTTTGATACTGTTTTCTACTTCTAGGCTACTAGGATTGCATATGGAGGGGATAAAGAATTCCGCCGTGTTGTGACATTGGAAGGTGCACTATTTGAGAAGTCAGGTACAATGAGTGGTGGTGGCAACAAGCCCCGAGGTGGGAAGATGAGTAGATACATTAGGGAAAGTGTTTCTGGAGAAGATGTTGCAAGTTGCGAGAAGGACCTTGCTCAGCTGGTTGACCAACTCAGTGACATACGCCACAGGATTGCTGATTGCACTAGACGCTTTCAAGCTTGTGAAAAGGATGAAGCCCATTATGAAATGGAACTAGCTAAGACACAAAAGGAGGTTGTTATGCACCTGATATTATTAGTGCATCTAATACCCTGTGGCATGTGTCTCAATTTGCAACTGTTCTTTTTGCACAGATTGATAGTTTGAATGAACAACATAATTACATAAAAAGTCAGCTTGTGGCATTGAAGGCTGCATCCCAACCAAAGAAAGAGGAACTGAACCGGCTCAAGGAGTTGGATGGTACCATATCTGCTGAGCAAAGTGAAATAGAGAAGCTTGTTAAATGCTCTAGTACGCTTAAGGAGAGAGTAAGTGTCTGAATATAGTTTCAGAATTCTGAGGATTTTTTAATTTTTTTTTGTCTCAAATTACTTGGGTTGGAAAGCTCTGCTTTATGTGTAGTAACTTATCTAACCATTACTGTTTGATAATGTTTTGAAATCTCTAGCAAGCAGACCAGTCACCACCTGGTGCATATTGTTCTGTTAGTACCTACATAAATACATGTATGGTCATTATTAACATTTGTTTGGAATGAATATGAATAAAATCTAAGCTTCTAATGTTTTGTTGATTCTTTGTATTTGTAACAAATCAAATATAAACAAAATCAACAAACTTCTTGAGGTATAGTCTTTAGATGAAGTATGTTCTTGAAAACTAAATTTTGCTCAAATGCAGTAAATGAGGTTGGTATATGCTAGCTAATTGATGATTAAAGCAAAATATGGCTGGCAACGTGCTGTGGGCCCACATCTAGATTACAGTATTGTTTGGCCAAGTGTTGAGGCTGGTTGATGAGAGTAACACATGCAAAGCGTCACTGCTTTGCCATGTTATCTGGTACCACTTTTGTATTGCCTGTATCAGGCTATATAGTCTTAGTGTCACCCAACAATGGACAACACAGTGAAGCATCAAGCTTCAATTCCCATCCCCGTTTCATATTGAAGTGAAGCAGGGTGGATTATAGAGAATTTTTTCTTCTCTATCTGCCTTGTTTAATTTTTATGTACGTCGGTTGCGAGTAGATCGATAATATATAAAATAAAGTACATATGTTTATTTATAATATGTATATGTATATTGTAAGAAGGGAAACCTTGGCGCAATGGTAAAATTGTTATCGTGTGAGTTGGTGGTCACGGGTTCAAGTCGCAGAAACAACCTCTTGCAATGTAGAATAAGATTGCGTATAATAGATCCAATATGATCCGACTCTTCTCGGGATCTCATATTGGTGGGAACTTCGTGCACTGGACTGTCCTTTTTATATGTATATTGTAAATTAAATTTATGTGGGTGAGGGGGTGAGGCATGACTTTATCCAATACTTGTTTGTATATGTGGGTTACTTTTTACTTTTTAGTCCCATTCTCATCCCATTTGCATGATGGGGTGGGATTGCCTTAATAGAGTTGAGACTTCATTAGGGTGGGGCAAATTGCTATCCTAAAGGAAATTACTAATGAGTAAGTTATGGATGAAACATGTTCCAAGGCTATGTTTTCCTTTATAGCAGTGCTTGCAATTGATGATTTAGTCCAGGTGTATTCACTGATTTTAACAGCCATGTTATTATCAACTTGTACCTAGTGTCTTTATTGGCTGGTGCTTTTATGAGTTAGGATTTTTTATTTTTATTTTGAAATCAGCAGCTATCTTTCTCTGATGCAAGAGCATATTTATTCTGACCCACAATGATAATATGTTACTTGGAGATGCTGTAGAGCCTTGCATATTTGTGCCTCAATGTTGCTTGACAAGAATAATTGTGACTAATTTCAGTATTCTAGGTAATTTTCTTTATCAAGTCAGACAATCTTTTAACACAGTAGATAATATAGGGATAATTTCAAATACCCAGTTTTAATTTTTTAAGCTGTTTTAAGTTTTTTAAAGTGTGTGTTATATTTTTTGGGATAAGTCAGGCCTTTTTTTTAGAAGACTTGATTCCATTGCTGGTTTATAAAAGAGCTTTGGATCCCATGCAATGAATTATTCTTTAATTTATGATATTTTTCTTGACTTGGTTAGCAATAATAAAATAAGATAAATTTATTTAAATATAGATGATGAGGGGATAGAGCCCAATGACGTAGAATGATCCATATAGCCGACCTCACCTAGTGGGATAAGGCTTGGTTGTTGTAGTTGTTGCCAGTTTTTGTTAGTTTGAGATTAGTTTTGGTGCATCCTTGTGCAGTGTCACCTTTTTATCCTTATCCGGTCTATACTATTGCAGGCTTCTGAGCTTCAGAAGAAAATAGAAAATGTTGGTGGCGAGTTGTTGAAAAATCAGAAGTCAAAAGTTGCAAAGATCCAAGAAGTATGGATATGCATCAAGTAAACAAGTACTATAGCAAGATTCATAAGAATTATATGTAACTATTGCTTTCTTGCAGGGTATTGATAAAACCTGCAGTGATATTAATCGACACAAGGTTAACATAGCTTCAGGCCAGAAAATGACAGAAAAGTTGAAAAAAGGGATTGAGGATACAAAGGAAGAGAAAGAAAAACTTGTACTGGACAAGGGAAACATGTTAATTATTTTCAAAGAAATAGAACAAAAGGCATTTGTGGTCCAAGAAAACTATAAAAAGACTCAAGAGGTAAATGATCTTTTTCTGAAGCTGAATGTTCTTAATGGTCTTTTTCCTATTATATAGGATTACAGGTTGACAAACTTGCTTGGAATTCTATTTTTTTCCAGCTCATTGACAAGCACAAGGTTGTTCTCGAGGAAACAAAAAATGAATACAATAAATTAAAGAAAACTATGGATGAGCTACGGGCTGCAGAGGTTATATTTGCATGATGCGTGAAGGATTGTTCACGTTGCCATGCTTTTCATTTGAAATCACATTTCTCATGCACAGGTTGATGCTGATTTTAAGTTGCAAGATGCAAAAAAACTCAAAAAGGAATGGCAGATAAAGGCCAAGGCTTTAGGAAAAAAACTTGATGACATCCAATCAGAACTTGTTAAACAGATGGATTTGTATGGTTCTTTTATCTTTGGTTTACAAATGGGTTAGCTGCTGTTTATCTTCCTAAAACTGTACAAGGTACATGCTTGGGCAGAATGAAAAGTGATGCATTGGATGCTGAAAAGATTCAAGCCATATTATCAGATGAGGCACTCCAAAATCCTTCTGATACAAGAAGGGCAATGGAAATGGTGTCCTTGCTAGAAGCTCAGCTGAAGGACATGAATCCCAACCTGGATTCAATTGCAGAGTAAGCTTATCTGGTTATTATTTTTACATACTTTCTACTGAACAGAATATTCTAAAGCATTCTTTGGTTACCCCAGATATCATAAAAAGGTTTTGGTCTACAATGAACGGGTGGAAGAACTAAATGCTGCTAAACAAGAATGTGATGAAGTGAAGAAGCATTACGATGAGTTGAAAAAGAGAAGGCAAGCACTTCATGGACTGGACTTGTTTTAGCTTATACATGTTAATGTTGTGACAATACATTTGCTATCCTAACAACTTACGTGCACAAATATCCAATGATATCAGGCTAGATGAGTTCATGGCAGGATTCAACATAATATCTCTAAAGTTGAAGGAGATGTATCAGGTATGTTGAATGAAATTGATTGTTAGGGTTATTATGGTGGAGAATTAATGTTGATTACTTGATTGTATTTTTCCGATTAATTAATACTGCTTGAAACATTCAAAAAAGAATAGCTAGCACAACTCATTGTCCTGATAAGTACCTCCTGGCTTTGTTTGGTTTATCAAAGCGTATGCATGATTGATGTTTGAACCACAGATGATCACACTTGGAGGTGATGCAGAACTTGAATTAGTTGATTCTCTGGATCCTTTTTCAGAAGGTGTGGTTTTTAGTGTAAGACCTCCAAAGAAGAGCTGGAAGAATATTGCTAATCTGTCTGGTGGTGAGAAGGTTTGTTTAATATCTTTCAATATGCTATTTATGTTATGGAATTGTGCTTGATAATCTGCGATTGTGTAGCTTAATTACATACAACAACAACCAAGCCTTATCCCACATAGATCGGCTATATGAATCCTTTTATGTCATTTAGTTCTATTCCCTACTATATCATCATTTTTACTTAAATAAATTTTATCTTATTTTATTATTGCTAACCAAGTCTTTTTTTGTCTTCCTCTACCTTGTTTGATGTGTGTATTTGTTATAGTTTCACATCGTCTGACTGGAGCATTTATTGGTCGTCTAAGTACATGCCAGTACCATCTTAAATGTGTCTTTCGGAGTTTTCTCTCAATAGAGGTTACTCCAACTTTCTCTCTAATGCACTCATTTCTTATTTTGCCCATCCTCGTATGTCCACACATCTGCCTTAACATCCTCATCTCTGCAACTTGCATCTTCTGCTTATGTGCTCGAATCAAAGCCTAACATTCAGCTCTATATAATATATCAGGTCTATAGAACTTTCCTTAAAGTTTTAGAGGTATTTTACAATCACATAAAACACTTGACGTTTTCTTCCATTTCAACCATCCTGCTTGTATTCTATGTAAGACATCTCTTTCAATCCCTCCATTGTTTTGTAAAAATAATCCTAAATATTTAAAGTTCTCAGTTTCACACAACTCGTTATCTCCTATGTTAACAATTGTATCGTTGCGTCTAATATTATTAAACTTAAATTTCATATATTTTGTCTTTACTCTACTAAGTCTAAAACCTTTTACTCCTGTCAAGATTCTAGTTTAGCATTTACTCCTTCACGTGTCTCATCTACCAAAACAATATCATCTGCAAACAATATATACCATGGTATTGTGTCTTAAATGTGTTCAGTGAGTTCGTTCATGATTAATATAAAAAGATAAGGACTTAGAGCTGATCCTTGATGTAATTTTATCTTTATTAGAAATGCTTCAGTTAATCCGCCAAGTCTTGACTCTGATCATTATATTTTCATACGTATCCTTAATTAGATCAATATATGTTACGTTAACACCTCTCTTTTTTAGAATTCTCCATATAATTTCTCTTGGATTCCATCGTAAATTTTTTCTAAGTCAATAAATATCATGTGTAAATTTTGTTTTTGCTCCCGATACTTTTTAATTAATTGCTTAAGAATATATATAGCTTCTATTATTGATCTTCCAGGCATGAATCTAAATTAATTTTGGATCACTGTGGTCTCTTTCCTTAATCTTTTTTCTATTACTCTTTCCCAAAGTTTTATGGTATGACTCATTAGTTTAATACTCATATAGTTTGCACAATTTTTTATGTCTCCCTTGTTCTTATATAAAGGAACTAGAGTACTTACTCTCCATTGATCAGACATTTTTTTCGTTTTCAATATCATGTTAAATAATTTTGTTAGTCATTCAATATCTTGTTTCCCTAGGCACTTCCATACCTCTATCGAGTCCAACGGCTTTTCCATTGTGCATTCCATTTAAAGCTTATTCTACTTTTGAAATTTGAATTCTACAATAAAATTTTTAATTTTTATACTCATTTGACCTACTTAAATTACCTAAGTTAAGTTTGTTACCTAAATCTTCATTAGAAAATTGATGAAAATACCTTTTCTACCGAGCTTTTATTTCTCCATCGTTTACTAGTACTCTATTGCATTCATCTTTAATACATTTTATTTGGGTAAGATCTCTTGTCTTCTTTTCTCTCGCTTTAGCTATTCTATA
>JBBUKS010241440.1:0-22065 GCA_038050645.1 Hedychium gardnerianum
TTCATAACATTGATGTCATTTTGTATGCTTGGATCTTTGAAGTAAAAAATCGGATTCAACAAGTAAGCGGCATAATGCAAAGGACTATCAAGTCTGCCCTTAGACTTATCATCAATAATCTTCAAAATAGTGGTGACATTTTCTTCTTTTTTGAAAGTCTTTCTAATCTCTTCCTTGGCTTGTTTAAGTGCACCAAATAAAAAGGCCATAGAGGGCATTTTGTCACCGTCAACAAGGCGTAACACTTTCACTAAAGGGGTGAAAACATTCAAAGCCAAGGAAACACCATTTCAAAAAGAGATACTAGTTACCGTTGCCTCTTCACACTACTCCTTAATTTTGTGTTGCTCCACTCCTCAGATGTAAACATGTCTCAATTGATCTTTCTTGTCTTTGAGACTTTCCAAGGTAAAAAATGAAATAGCAAATCTAGTCACCTCGGGCCTCACAATATCTCTCTTCTTGGTATATTTCCACATAATAACCAAAGTTTTATGATGTGCATAGATGAATACTATTAGGGCCTTTGCTTTCTCAAGCATTCCTCTAAACGTGAGTAACTTTCCAATTGCTTCAAGCATCAGGTTGATTGTATGAGTCGCACAAGAGGTCCCGAAAATTTGAGGTTGTGTAACCTTCAACAACTCCGTCGCCGTCATATTGTTTGTCGCATTGTTCGTCACTACTTGAACAACATGTTGATGGCCAATTTCATTGATGTATTTTTTCACAAACTCAAAGATGTAAGCCCCGGTGTGTGCCTCCATGGATTCTTTAATAGAACCAAGGAATGAAGTGCCTAGTTTGCAATTACACATAAATTCATGATGCTTCTCCTCTTGTGATTCGTCCCTGCATCGGTCATAATTGAACATCCATTTGTGATCGACTCTTCGTCATATTTTTTCAAAGATAATTTGGTTCTCTCAATTTCTTGTTTCAAAAGTGGCACTCTAAGAAGATATTGCCTTGGAGGTTTATAGCCCGGACCGAATTGACCAACCGCCTCTACAAATTGTCTAAAACTTTGATTGTCAATTGAATGAAAAGGAATCCCCGCCTCATAAATCCATCTTGCAACATACTCATGCATATCATTTGTAAACTTTAACTTTAATGCATCATTAATGTTTTGTTGTCTTGCCTTTGTTGGATCGAATGCGGATGTCCACTTATCAATAGGCCCGAGGTGCTTTGACTTCTTTTTAGAAGAATCTCCGTCCACTTGACAATCTTCATCCTCTAAATCAACACCTATACTTCTATCCTTTCTTCTTTTAGTTCTTCCACCCTTTCTCGCTTTTTATTCTTGTTATTTTTAAGATAAACTCTTACTCTTTTTTTTGTCTTCATCAGATGCTTTAGGACATGCTTCAACTTGTCCTACAATTCCCACAATATGATGCTTCATCCGATAAACTCCTCCCTTAATAAACTTCTTACACAATTTGCATGTGATCCAATCTCTTTTTACTTTGCAATACAACACTCTATAATCCCAAACAATATCACTAGACTTTCGCTTAAATTCCACCTCCGGTTGTTTCTCATTTTCCGCCATTAACCTTCAATAAGTAAATAAAATAAAAGATAAAAAATTAGAAAAAAAACTTACTAAAAACATGATTTAAAATTAAAACCTGATTTAAAATTGTATTTTTAACATATAAAATATATTAATAAAATAAATAAATAAATATATATATATATATATATTATTATTAACCTGATCCCAAACCACAAAATAAAATATATATTAAAAATTTAAAACCTCAAAACCTGATCCCAAATCTTGAAATCTAATAAATTTATCTCTATCATAGCTAGGAGTTGATTAATTTTATTAATATAAAGTCTTAAGTTAAAAAAATAGGTCTTTGCTTGCTTCGTTGACATTGCGCGCGTTGGAGGCATCGAGCACGTGTCGGAGGTGTCGCGTGCGCGTCGGAGGCATCGCGCAACGCGTCGGAAGCGTCACTAGACTCGGGCAACGCATCAGGACTCGTCGCACATCGCCCGGGCTAGTTGCAGGGCTTTCGCATGATGGGTCCTGACTCATCCCCGGGCCCAGGTGACACCTCTGATGGCATCGCGGCGCGCTGACGCCTCGCGTATGCCATGCTGGTCCCGACGAAACGATTGTAGCCAGAGATATTCTAATCCGAAATATATAAAACTATAAAAGTCTAACCTAAATGACGGCGGCGGGTGGCAGCAACGGGCTGCGGCAGCAGCAGCGGCGGTTTGAGGCGAAAGGAGGCGAGTTTTTTGAAATCAAAGCGAATGATTTTTTAACCCTAAAACACAGTTAATTTTGTCATTTAACCCACCTTCGACTAAAGCGGGGCGGAACTGGTTCGCCTCCCGCGTATGCGGCCGCCACATCCACCTTTTATAACACTAAAAATATCTAATAAAAGAATACAACAAATAATCAAGCTTATCATATCATTTCTCATGGTATGAAATGTCATTCTGTGCCGCCTGAAATCGATGGTATTTTCTATTTCGACGGGAGACTTGCATCGGTACCCTACTGGTACTGCGGATGCGATGTCGTCGCGATCTCACGGTGGCCTTGCGAGATCGTAGCAAGGTTGCTGAGGGCGCCGTGACCTTGCGACGCCCTCCACAACCTCGCGACGGGCCTCCGCGAGGGGGCGCGAAGGATGCTGTAGCTCCTGTGGCCCTCTACACCCAAGGTTGTCGGGACATCGCGGCGGCCTCCGTGGGCAACACTTGCTGCCGTGATTTTTTAAAAAGTTTTTTTAATTTTGTTTTAAATAGATATTTTTATTATAAATAAACTATTAATTATATATAATAATTATAAATATAATATAGTATTAATAATAGCTATACAATTTCATTCATTGAAATTTGTCATAGTTTAACGCTGGCTGGCAAACTAACGCAATCCTCCTCCTTTATCCGGGCTTGGGACCGACATTAACTAGTTCGTCATGGGCGGAGTTAATAATAGTGATACAATTTTTTTTTTAATTTTTAAAATTTTAAATAAAATTGAAAATTAATAAAATATTTTATAAAATAATTTAAATTTTTTAATATATATTAAAAATTGAATATAAATTTAAAATAATCTAAAAGGTTTCTAAAATATAATTCTTAAATATTTCAAATAGATTTTTAAAAATTAAAATTTACAAATACATTTAAAAAAATAATTTAAGTCTTTCAAATAATTTTATAATTATCTTTGAGTCTTTCAAATAATTTTAGATTTACTTTTAAATTTTGAGAATTACTTATTTTTTAAAATATTTTTTATAAAAATTTAATAGGCATTATTTTATAAGAAAATATTGAAATATAAATTCAACACTTCAAAATATAATATTAATAGAGCATATTTAATAATCAAATATTAATAAAATTAATATACACTTGTATTTAAAAATTAAAAAAAGTACTGAAATAATATCGGCACAGCACAATACAGTACCAAAATCGTATCATTCCGGTCCGGGACTGAAACTCCAGCACGAGTCAATTTTAAACCATGCATGGTCCACTAATTTAATCTCATTAATCTCTTACCATAATTTCTCTTAAATTTTTCTCTTAAGACGGTTTCATCATTTCTCACGTTTCCTTTTTTATAGTCCTACAACTATTTTCTTTTTAATTTCTCAGGGAATCAAACAAAAAGTGGTCATTGTTTCACTTTAATTTATTCTTGAGTCTTATATCTTTACAGAATTTTAGTTGTGTTTTTGTTCCTAATATTTTATCAATTATCTTTATAATTATTGCTGAGTCTCTTTGTTTTTTTTTTATAAGGATGGGAATCTGTACCAGTGGAGGGAGCAGATCATTGGGATGAAGACTGGGATAAATTTGAAGATGAAGGTATTATTTCCATTTGCCTATAAGGACTAACACCTATTAGTTTATGATTTTCAGAATTGATTTTTATGTCTACCTTATGAAGCCCAACAAAGGTTACATGGACATGGAAATTGTCAATACTGTCATATATACTACCAAAATCAGACATTGTGGTTACATATTAGATCTTGTTATTTCTTCACCATATTTGGATTACATATGTATACAATCAACCTTTTGCCATTCATACATTCTTAGCGTATACCTATTTTTTTTTAATTCATAAATATTAGTTTATCTATTTCAGCATGATCTTTGTTTGGTGTATTCATAAACTTTAGGTTCTAGTTATTCGATGCTGGTATGTTAGTTGAAGTATGTGGAAATCCAAAAGCATGATCGAGTGTACTCTCATCCTATTTCTATTTACATTTGATGCAAGTAATTTGTTGTTTTTTTTGTCTAATCTAATGATTCACATATATACAATTGCTTCATTGAATGATCATGGAATTAGGGCTTTAAGTTTCACTATTCACCAACTGAATGCATATATTACACGCAGAGTTACAAGTTCATTGTTACTGTGCTATTAATATAAACAAGGAGATTAATATGAACGTTGTTAGGTGTTTACAAATGATGCTAGATAGGCAGGAATTTGAAACATAAACCTTATAGCTGTATGGTCTGTTATTTTCGAAGAAAAGATGGTACGTATTCAGGAATTAGAAACACCTGTATTTCTTCAAGGAAAAAAGGGAACCCAACAAATCATGAATGGATGCTAGGATGAGGAAGAGTACATGTCTTCCTTATCCTACCATCTGTTACCTATCAACTCAAACCATGATGGAAAGAGAATTATGGGCAATTAGCATTGAATATTGAAATATTTTTTGAAAAATGTGTCATGGACCCTTTGGCTTGGATTTAAACTATTCTTATGTAGATTTCCATCTCCATACTTGTCTTCATCATAGTTATTTAAGGCGCGAGGTGCCCAAAAACGCATAAGTGTTGTGGGGCCCGATGTCCTAGGCGCAAGGTGAGGCACGCCTTACTGAAGTAAGACATTTTGGGTATAAATTTATACAATTCAAATATATATAAAAAATTTCTGCCAAAATATTTCACTAACAAAATTATAACCATAAACTATTAAACAATAATGTAAATATAAAATTCACTAACATTCAAATATTGAAATAGTTTATCTTCGTAATCAAAACCAAACTTCAAATTAAAGAAAAAACAAACTTCAAATATTGAAGAGTCACGCAAAGAGAAATAAGTTTGCAAGGTTGGTTGATGTTTATTTTCTAGGGGAGAGGAAGAGTCACGCAAGAAAAATATGTCACATGTATCCAACCTAATTAAAGGTTGATGTTCATTTTCTAAGGGAGAGGAAGAGTCACACAAGAAAAATGTGTGCAACTTAATTAAAGATTGATGTTCATTTTCTAGGGGAGAGGAAGAGTCACTTTAGAAAAATGTGTCGTATGCATGCAACCTAATTAATTTGAAGGGTAATTAAAGATATGAGTTGGGCTTAATTTTTTTTTTCACTTCCATAAGGCGAGGGAAATTGTAACTTAAGCCCACCTTAACCTCTCAAAAGGTGCGCGCTTAAGCTCACTTCTTTCAAGTATTGCTCCTGGGTCACTACCCAGGCGCAAATGGCGCGCCTGGCTGTGCCTTGCACCTAGGTGCAGTCAGACGTGCACTTTTCACAACTATGGTCTTCATCATCTGACCCTTATTGTCCCCACTATTACAGATCAATGCATGGATCTTATTTCTCCATTGAGCTCCAAAAATCATTAGTAATTGTCAAATTAAGTCATTTAAAGTCATTTTTATTACATATAGTTTAGTTTTCTTTGGTCTTTTTTATATGCTTTACACCTTTGATTCTAATTGTTTCAAGTCTTCAATTGATTGCTTCTATCCATCACCTTGCATACTAATTACTCCTATATTTTTATTCTCCAAAGTAACTCCACACATCCATCTTTAGCAGTTTCAACTTTGTTACTATATTCTTCTTTTTGGGGGATGTGGTGCTTTCTATCAACTCCAAACTCTCAACTATAGAGTATGGCAAGCTGTAACCTATCCTTATAAAAATTTTCTTTTAGCCTAAGAGGCACGCAATGATCACACAAAATTCTAAAGTTCCAATCCATTTTAACTATCTATTTTCTATTATTGTATCAATGATATCTATGTAAATATCATCCAACATATCTAAAACTCTTATTAGAATATCATTTCTATTCATCTTACCTTATTTTTTTTCTTATTACTGAAACTGTATTTGAAAGGTTCAATTTTAGTTTTATAGGTATATCTCAAATATGGTAAGTGTCTGCATCTAGTAGTGAGTGTTAGATTTGCCTTTAATATAAATCTATGATTATAAGAACATCTTATGATTATAAGAAAATACTTTGTTAAAGTCCCTATATATCTAATATTAGCAATTACATTTTTCATACTTTTATCTTTTGCCACATTGATATAATTATTAGATAATTTTTTCTTCTCTAAAATTCACTATGATTGTTAGCTAGGGACTCTTTCAGAAGCCTTTTCAAATTTGGAAAATATCATATGCAAATTCTTCTTTTAATGGTTTAATCTTTTAGACATGAAACCAAAATAATTTCTTCAACATGTTGTCACATATTTTACTTTGCTAAAAGACCCTCTCAACCCAACCGTATGGATCCTTTTTCAAACTTGCTCTCATTTTGAGTTAAGAGAGATAATTAGACACATCCCATTGGGGTGACACTCAAAGTGAATGAGAGTCGAAGACCAAGAAGTGAGTTATTTATACCCAACATCAAGGAATTAAATTTATGTCATCCTGGTCTATATGGGCTGAATTTACCATTCCGACCGACACTGACAATCTTGGCAGCTTGCGACAGTGACACTGTGGCAACCTCTGAGACCTCGCGAAGCCGCCGTGAGTTGTCGCTACCTTGCGACGACCTCAGTGGGGCTGCGGTAGCAGCGCAATTTTTTATTTTTTCTTAATTTAGGTTAAAAATTTTATTTTTTAATGGGTAATTCCTTTCCCCTATTAATTTTTCCTTCTTAATTTTTTCTTTCTTTATCCATTAATTTTTTCCTTGTTAATTTTTTTACTCTTTCATTCATTAATGTTTTTCCTTCATCCGTACAAAAAGGTAAACAAAGAGAAAAACTACTTCTCAAGGATGGTTATTTTTTTTTTCTCTCCTTATCTCTTTGCAAGGTAAATTGAGGCAAAAAAAGAACCTCTTAACCTTAAAATGATTATCCTTTTTCTTTCTTTATTCGTCCATAAGATAAACATAGAGAAAAAAAAACATTTAAAGAGGTAGGAAGCATATTACTAAGAAAGATAAAAAAATAAATATAATATAATTTTTAACTTTATAAAATATACTACTACTAATGAACTAAATTATTATATGTATAAATTTGATTTAATTTTAAACTAATCAGAAAAAATCTAAATTAAATGTATTTTAAATCTACTTGATCATTAGTTGGTGGACTTTAGTTAACCTAAATTGATTTTTGCTCAATAAGCATTAAACATTTAAATATATATCAAAAATTAAATTCAACTTTCAACATCTCAAATATAACTCAATAACAAACATCTATAGCGATCAAATATTAATAAAAATATTTTTAATTAATATATTTTATATTTAAAGAAGTATCGAGATTGTATCGGCATGACACGATGGCATATTTTGAAATATTAAACCTTATCCAACATTCTTGTTATGGTTAGATTCATTCCCTGTTGAAAGGGAAAAGAATATGCGGTATTCAAGGGCATATATTGTTGGTACCACATATATGAAAGATACTTATATTGATTAAAATGGCATATATATACAAGAAAGTTTATTAATTAAAACATCTTATTCAAACTTTTAGTTAGAGAAAAATGTCATTTAGACAACATAGAACACACATGGTTCAACAATTAATATTAATTAACAATGTAGCATAAATCACAGATAAAAATAACATACATATAAATTGATATCCTAACTGTTTATCACATGCTAAACAAGTGTCTAAGTCAATGTAGTCCATTCTAAACTGGATAAATAACCAAATAGGGTTTTATGGTTGCATATATGGTCATAAGCAAACATAATGGGGTTATTAACTTTATAAGCTTATATGCATCTTTTGCAAAAACTTTTTAAAACCATACTCTTAGTAACTGTTTTTCTAAGTTTTTTAGATTCATCAACTTGATCACTTTATAATTAGACAATATTGTATCTCATTTGTATTTGTAGAATTAGATGATAAAAATTCTTTCTTTTTATTTCTTTGGCATTTCCTTGGTCTTCAAATTTTTTTTAATTAACTTTGTTTGATGAAATTGCAATTTGATCTCTTAAACTCTTCTAAACTTCAATAGGAATATTATTTGGGTCTACACTTTTATCTAACATTGGCCCCTTTTCAAGCTTCTTTAATCTCATTTGATCTAATATTATGAACAAATCTATGATTCATAAATTTTCATAGTTTTTTATCTTTCAAATCAAATTTTGTGTAGAGCGCACATTATATAGTCTATAAGGATATTTTTCCATATTTCCTTAATCACCTTCTTAACAAAATTCTTTTTGTTTTCATCTTTTATACATTCAAAATTACCCAAGGCTCATGATTTTCTTTTTATATCTACCATATTAGTTTGTGTTGATTTGTTAAGTGTTCTCTAAGCATTACCTTACAAATTTTATCAATAATTCCATCCACTTTTGTAGTCAACAAATAAATCCATTTGATTCTGACTGTAGCACTCTTAAAAGTAATCAAATGCACTTTTTATATCATAAGATAAGCAGTAGCGACCATAAGATACATAAGTAGCAAAATCTAAAACCATACTATCCTCTTCATTTATTTTCCCAAATCCAAAATCTTCATGGGCCTTTATTTTTTATGTTCCTGATACACTCTCCCTAGATGTCCATTAAATTCTTTTTAAATTTCCAACCATGGGTATACTGTAATTTCATTTTAATTCTCGTATAATTCTTCTTTGATTTGATCATTT
Source organism: Hedychium gardnerianum (assembly GCA_038050645.1). NCBI lineage: Eukaryota > Viridiplantae > Streptophyta > Magnoliopsida > Zingiberales > Zingiberaceae > Hedychium > Hedychium gardnerianum. The sequence continues at coordinate 8,948 of JBBUKS010241440.1, forward strand.
AATCTTGTTTGAAGGGCATAAGAATTTATAACTAGTTTCTCAATATTTTTTTCTCCAATTCTTTCAGCTTCAGCAACCTCATCCTAGCTTTTATAATCCTTAACATAATACCTCGAAAGGCTCACAAAATACTAACTGTTTTAAGTTTCAGAATATGGTAGCTATTTCTCTAGCTTTTTCTGCAATAATGTAAGCACGTTTTTGGTTGTTTTCCTTCTAATCCTCTCACCTATCAATTCTATTTTCAAGCTGGCAACCTTATTCTATAACTATGTTTAGCTTCTTTACTTGCATTGACCCACAGAAACGTGAAAATTCTTGGCTATCATGCATGCATTTACTGATTTGATGGCTCATTTTTTAGGTGGCCTCCTAGTCCACCTTTTGCATATCGAGGTATTTGGGTGGGAAAGGACCCTCACGGGTTATAGGTGACAACCTGTCCTTCAAAAGCAGTTATGATCTACACTTATTGGGGTTTATACATTTTTAACATTTGCTGTTAAGGCCCAATGCAAACCTTAACCTTTCTAGTCTTAGCTTGGGATAACACTGGCATTTTTATGGTAAATATGTGACCGTTTCACCTTTTAACCCATGATAAAGTTATTTTTTGCTATCATTTTGTATAATGTAATTGTGTTCTTTGGATCTGAGAATAAAGTCCATGTCGCATTGATTAGCCAATCCTGCACAAAATGATTAGCAAATTCGAAGCGACACATCCTACCACACGTTCTTAATACTAATATTTGGGTGAGGCCACCTATACTATTGATCACAACAGAGTATTTTTCCTTGGAAATTTATGATTTTCCCTGATAACTTCTCTGAAGAAGTTAAGCTGGTAATTATCCTTTTTACAGGATTTACAGTCACAAAAGAACTTAGCTCAGGAGTTTTCAATACTGTTGTTAATGGAGGCCCCAAATCCCCTTCAACTTGGAGTGATGAGGCCTCTACTGAAGATTATTCTCCTATTGCATCTTCTTTCAATGTTGATGGCAAGATTGAAAAGCTTAATGGTACGCATGAACACATGAATGGATCTGCCTATGATAACAGTGAAGAAGGATCAATGAAAAGCCCCACTAGCAGTCCTGAAAGAAGTACCTTTGAAAGTCCATTCAATTCCACTCAATTTGGAGTTAATGAAGTTTCACCACGCAATAATGAAACTCATAGGTACTTCTCTCTCTCTCTCTTCATTTTCCTCTTAATCTAATGAAGTAACAATTTATGCTTACAGTGAATAGTAGGAACTTCAATTTTATCTTTATCCAATATGGTTGATTTTTTTTATTGGAATACATATTAACTTGATGATTGATGATATTCGTCTTCTTGTGCATGTTCTAATTTCTATATTTTTCCTGATGATGCTGTATGGGGAAGGAGTTGTGAATATATTTTAATCATTTTGTTCTTTAATAGGATTATGTGCCAGCATTAGTTTATACTAGATACCTTCAATCTTTGTTTCAGAATAAATTATGCAAAATCATTCATTATAGACCTTCATGTTCTACTTGACATGTATAATTTTTTTGCATGCAAAGGATATTCAATCTTTTTTTTTTAAAAAAAAATATATCAAGATGTCCTCCTAACTCTATTGTAATTAGTTTCCTTAAAGAGCCAGGTTACCATTGATCAAGGTATTAGATCAAGTTTATTTTTAGTTGGGTTATTAATTTAAATAATCCTATAGAGTCTTGCAGATTAAATTTTGGAGTTAGACCAAGTTATAGGAGTTGATTATATATGTTGTGCTATTACATCAACCATATTCATCATGGAAATTTATTTCCAAAATAAACTTTCTTGTATCCTCTCTTCCACTTAATCCTCTTCTAATAAGATCAAGGTTTTCTTGTCCCAGAAAATTTAAGAAGTTCAATACTCTCTTCTATTAAGTACCTTAGATCCTGCATTTCTCCTTCATCTTGATTGCACCTCTAACACAGAAATCCCTTTTCTGATTTGATTTATTTGAGATTTTCTTTACATGGATTTTGGGTTTTAGGACTCACTCGTGTTTTAAACACACAAATTTGGAACCTAGTAATGATAACTAGCATTAGTTGGGCTGGGAGAATGCAAGATCTTAGGTATTTATTGAGTGGAGTATCTCCTAGTTTCTAGTTGAGGATGAAGGAGAAGAAATGATAATAGAGAGAGATTATTTTGATATTAAAATGATTAATATCATTGACTTAAAAAATATCATATATAGCCAACCTCTATAATTTGGCCAACTCCTATAAATTTGGTCCACAAGACACTTTTATTAGGCAACTCAAATACCTGGGCAATGACAATGGTGAAACCAATCTATGTTAATTATGATTATGACATAATGGTTTCTTCCAATGAAATCAAATATAATTAAAATTAAACACATTACTCCTTTTTAACTGCTGATGTGAATCCCAAGTTGATTGCTAATGTACTTAAGAATGGATAACATCATTCTTCTCTTAAAATGTGTGCTTCTCCAAAACACAATATTGGTATAACTTTAGAGGGTTCTTGGAAGAGAAGATGCGAGTGTTGAACATGTATTTCAAGAAAGTTAAAAGTGACACATCAACATGAGGAGGTCCTTTGCAAATTTAGGGTTGGTTGATGTTCGTGTCAAACTGAGGTGAGGAAGAAGTGGCTGTGGAGTTATCAAATCTTGTCATATTAGGTAGGGGTGATTTGAATCCAGTTTGCAGAAAGTGTAGGTGGTTGGAAAGGGAGAAGATGCATCCTATGTTACTCAACTGGTCTCTCTTCTCGTACCCATGTCAACTTGACACAACATGAATAGAGGTATGTAAAATAAATTCGTGGATTCAAGTTCGTCCAAGGAAGCAGAAGAACGGGTAACAAGAGGAAGAACATGCAGACAAGGAAGGCTACCTCCTAGGCTTTGCAAATTGTATGTATAGGGAAGGAGGAGATGTAGCTGGCCACTCATTTGGGCACATAGGTAACTCAGGTTATGTATGGAGGCTGGTATCCTTGGCGATGCCGCTCAAGGTCGGCTTCACAAACAACAACATGAGAGGAGGGAGAGTGATGGGATTCGAGTCGTGGGGAGAGGGGGTGTGGGTAAAATTAGATGTTATAAGTTATACATCTTATATGATAATAACTTAAGTTATACTATATTAAGGTTTTTTTTAATAGATTAATTTATTAACTTAAGTTGTATTAATTAAAATTATATTAATAGATCAATTAACCATTATTAACTTATTTTTTAAGAAATTATTGTATAAATTTAGTTAATAGTAATTTTATATGTAGCATTGTTGTGTCTTAGTATATATGTTCCGAATTTTGGATCCTTCCCACTTTGGAAAAAAACCATGCCCCACTTTTGGATCCATACTTGTGTCCAATACTCACACTCGAGTCTAAGTTCCATGTCATCCTAGTGGGACTAAAAAAGGGTGAGAGAATGGTAGGGAGGTGGTGGATGATGGAATTTGGAGAAGGGGGAGAATCTGAGAGGGTTTCCCTGAACTTGGAGGGGAGGGAAGAGGCTTGTTTGATATGGTGGGTGGATTGGGCTAGCAGTTTAGTGTGCATAGCAGTTTAATGTGGCATATTTTTGTTTTTGTAATTCAGGGAGTGGGATGAGGGAATAATTTTCATTTTTTTAATGTTATTTGGTGTTGAAAAGGGTAGAACTACCGCCGATTTTGCAACAGGAAGGGAGCTAAGATTTGTTTAAGAGTGGGGCGAGGGAGTGAAGAATTTTTTTATCGTGATTTTTAGTATTAACTGGTAGTGAGGGAGAATAAATTGTGAGTTTCAGGGGGAGGAACAGAACAAAGTTGTTTTGGAGTATGGGAGAAGGGGTAGGATGGGGGAGGTGCCTTCAGCAAATGAGGAGCGAAGATGAGAACTGCTTTCAGCGGAGGATGATAGGAGGAAGTGCATGCAGCAAATGTTTCCTATTGTTGTCTTCGTCTTGTGTTGTCTTCCAGTAGGTCATGTAATGTTTATGGAGTTCTTTGAGGAGTTAAAACAAGTTGCTATGAGGATCTTTGAGGTGATGAGAGTCACTATGAAATGATTTTGATACCTAATAGGATTGAGACAAATGATGCTGATCAGCATTGGTTGGGTTAAGAGTATGCTGGATCTCAAGTATTTGTGGTGAGAAGAAGAGAACATCAATATTCTTTGATTCATTGGGGAAAAAGTACCTAAATTTACTTGGAAGAGGATGAACAATAAGAGGGTATAAAGTGGGGATTATTTCAAGATAAATTCAAAATGAAATTAGAATTAAATTAACTTCATACTCTTTTTTATTATTAACCTGAAATTCAAATTGATTATAGTGATTTTTTTTCATGTTGCTTATAAAACTTTCCATGATCTAGAATCCAAGTTCACAATCTTAGTGTATATTTTCTTCCTATATCAACTAGCAATCATTTTTCCTTTTAATATCTTTGTTATACGCATTTGGAGCCTTCGGCATCTTTCCCTTTGCATTAGATATAAAGTGTTAATAAGCACAAAAGTGTTACTAATATTTTGGGAGTTCCAACTGCTATTGTCAAAGAAATATACGCTAGATTATGATGCACTTGTCTACAATAATTATTGCAGTGATCATGTTGATGCTGAGTCTACTATTTCCGGAGATAAATTCAATGATGATCCATGGACCTTTGATGATACTGTTTCATCATGGAAGGTAAATTCCTATGTAATCTGTTTTGTTTTCCTTGTCTTGTGCAAAATGAAGCCATAAAAGAAGTTAGAAGCTATTCGTCAGTGGATTCATTAATTGATGTTGCTGTCATTACCTGCAGGAGAATGATTATGATGGCGGTAATAGGAATACTTTCTTTATGTCTGACTTTGATTCAGTAAAAGCAGATTCTCCAAGTGCTAGTAGTGTTTTTGGAAAAGAGAAGAGGAGCACCTTTTTTGACGATTCTGTTCCAAGTTCTCCAATGTTCAACTCCTCTTCATCAGCGTTTAATGATGGGCGAGATGACTTCAACAATTTTAGCAGATTTGATTCTTTTGCAACGCATGATAGTGGCACTTTTCCTGCACGCGAGAACTTTTCTAGGTTTGACTCCATCAGCAGCTCTCGGCCTGAAACTCTAGCACGGTTTGATTCAATTAGTAGCAGTAGAGACTTTGGTCACAAAAGGGGAGCATTTGAATCTTTTGACGATGGCGATCCATTTGGTTCAACAGGGCCTTTTAAATCTTCTGGAGGGAGTTCCCCAAGACAAGGGTCCGATAATTGGAGGGCTTTCTAAGCCTTCTGCAAGGAAACTTTTTGAATCGTGTATGATGCAGAGTTGTAAGCATAAATATTGGTTTCATTCTACAAATTCATGGCTCAGTTTGGCTTGTATGATTAGTTTTGCAGTTTCTTGTGTGCAGTGTATTTTGTGTTACCTTTCTTTTCCATTCTTCTTGTTTTGGAGTTTAAGCTTTTCAAGATTGTCATTTTTTAACCCTATGTTAAGAGTTCATTTAATATCATCGACTGGGCATTCTTCATGATCATGGCTTCTCTTGGTAAATTTTTGCATAACAAGACCATTGTAGGTCCACAGGCCTAGGCTACCAAAGCATCTTTGGCTACATTTTCTGCCTTTTGTGACCTCTTGTGGCTCAGTTAGAGAAGTTGCATTACAGAATTCGGTCATGACTGATCTAGTTAACCTGCGACTTATAATTCTAATACGTGATAATTTTGTTTCTTTAGATTAGAAAAAGAGTTGGTATAAATTCAATTCAAGATCGCTTACAATATTAAAATAAATTATTTTTATAAAGATATTTTGAAAAATCTTTTATTAATTATCGTTTGCCAAATGAGCATTTTTTTAAAAAAAGCTAAAATAATATTTTATTATATTTTTTACTATAGAAATATATTTTTTAATATTATTGCAGTAGCTACTATATGTCATCCATATAGTGGTGATCTATGTAAATTGTTATTATCTAACTTGGTTAAAATATATTTTGTTTAACTTGGTTAAAATTATTACATATAAAATATTATTATATTAAAATATTTTTTTTACTAATTTACTTAAAATTTCGTAATCAAAATCACACATAATAAAATTATTTTAATTTAATCAAAATTATTCACAATTAATTAGTTTAAAATTATAACAGATACGTTCGTATTATAAATAGAAGAATTATCTACCTCTTATTGAAACTTAATTTCGAGAAAAGTTATATCTCTCAATTCTATTTCGGAGATGATTTTATCTTGTTCATAAATGAAAACATAATCTTTGAAAGTATCAGAATACCTTACAAAGATATACTTTTTTACTTCTGAGTCTTAAATTTTTATATTTGTGAGTTTTATCATGAACATAGATAACTGACCCCTAAGGTCTCAAACAACTCAAATCGGGTTTTCTGTTTGTCCATCGTTCATATGAGGTAGATGAAATAGATTTAAAATGCACTCGATTAAGTATATAGATTGCAGCTAATAATACTTCTCATAATGAGAAATTGACAAATTAGTTTGAGCCATCATAGACCTAACCATATCTAGAAGAGATCAATTTCTTCTTTCAGCAATCTCATTTTACCGTGGAGCTCCTGAGATTGTTAGTTATCTAATAATCCCTTTATCATTACATATTGTCTTGAACTGATTAGACAAATATTCACCCCCATGGTCAGTGCGTAAGATTTTAACCTTATGATTCAATTGATTTTCAACTTCGTTCAAATAACGTTTGAAACAATCTAATGCTTCAGACTTATGAGAAATCAAATACACGTGGCCAAAACGTGTGAAGTCATCAATAAATGTAATGAAATAAAAATCTCCATGTCTAGCCTTCACATTCATCGGACCACAAATATCCGAAAGAATTAATTACAATAGAGATTCGGCTCTAATAGTCTTATTACCAAATGATTTCCTAGTTGCTTTTTCAGCAAGATAATACTCACACACAGACAAGTTTATCTTAACATAAGTGCCTAACAGACCCCCTTTAGCTAATCTATTCATCTGTTCTTGTCCAATATGTTCTAATCTAGAATGTCAAACTTTATCATTGACATCAGCATCGTTAGAAAGAGCAATGTTTGAAAAACAATCATCAATACTATAATCATTATCCGGTTCTACATCAAGAACCATGAAACCATTCATTAAAAAATTATATCCAATTAACACAGAGTTAATACGAAGTTTCACACACTAGCTGTAAAAGTTTATACAATGTTCCAAATCAAGAAGATAATTAACAGAAACTAAGTTTTGTTGAATCTCAGGAACATAAAGGATATCATGTAGAAATAAGGTACGTCTACCATGTAGATTGAGTTTGCAAGTGTCAATTCCTTTGACTTCAATTTTTGTATTGTTTCCAATATATATCCATTTATTGTCAGCTAGTACCCGACATTACTCCACGAATATAGCTCGTTCACGAGCTACATGGTTTGTTGCTCCTGAATCTATAATCTACAAAAGATAAGAATCAGTTAACAATACTATACTAGCAACATGATACTCATGATTAGAAGATAAACATGGATTTATCTTTTTCAGCTTGGTACATTCCCGAGTAAAGTGACCCTTCTTGCTATAGTTATAGTAAGTTAACTCGCTTTTAGGTTTCTGTCCATACTTCTTCCCTTGAAAGTTCTTCTTATTTGAGCCCAACCCAGCAACAATAGTAATACTTGTAGGAATCGGGTGGGCTGACTAGAGGGGGGTGAATAACATGCAAATCAGAATTACAACTTCTCTTGCTTTGGAACTTAGCAAGCACACACTAATTAATTAAACACAAATAAATAATGCATAAATGAAAGTAAGAGGCAGAGATTTACTTGGTTACAACTGAGTGATTGTTAATCCAAGCCAATTTGAAAGCTCACTAAAGAACTCCTTCTTCGACAACAAGTCAGAGGTGGAGAAACCTCTTACACCGTAAAAACACGAACAGTAAAAACAAAGTTTGGAAGTTAAGAATGAGTGTGTTGTTCCTAAATGGTGAACAAGAACTCTATTTATAAAGTTTTGATTGAAATGACCGTTATGCTAGCATGACACTATCTGAAGTACCTCAGACAATTGGGGGCGCTTCTAACAGGGTAAAGATCATCCTTATCACAACAGTCGTTTTACTGTTCTGGCTTATTGGGGGCGCCTCGGACCATCTAAGGCGTCTCGAATCGATTGACATGGAATCCATTGCTTATCCACTCCACAATGGCTCTTGGGCATCCGAGGCGCCTCCAATGGTTGGTGTCCGAGATGCCTCCAATGTATCCGAGGCGCCTTGAGTTATCAGGGCATCCAAGGCGCCTCCAAAACATCCAAGGCACCTCGAGTCCTTGAATGGTAAATTTCAGCATTGATCATTCTTTGTTCTGCTCGCTTTGGTGATGCTCCAGTTGTTTGGAGTTGAACTCACCCCAAACCCAACTCCGACCTTCTCCTCGAGTAAACTTCCTCCCAACTTCTTTCCCCTTGGACCGCGTCCTTTTTGCTCCACCGGTATACTATTCAACAGCTCCTCGTCCCTCGGATGCACCGAGCCCATCGACTCCCTTCCCGTGACATCCTTCTCGCTCGTTGCGTCTTCCGCTCGACTCCTTGTGTTCCTAAGTCTATGCACACTTAGACACAAGACATTAAAACAAATAGGGTCTAACTTAACTCGGTTGATCAACATCAAAACTAACCCAGGTTACTTACAATACTAGCTTCCTTTCCCTTTCCTTTCTTGAACCATTTCTTCTTATTCTTGGATCCAACAGTACCTTCAGTTACAAAAGTCTGTCCTGAAATCCTTGCGGATTCAATTCTCTTCATCTCAAGTTCAACAAGCGTGAGACATTAGCGAAAGTCTTGATACTCTCACTATGAGTGAGATTCTGTTTCATTATTTCCCAAGAATCAGGAAGGGAACAGATTATTGTTTGAACCTGTTATTCATTTGTCAACTCATGACCAATAGTTTTTAGCCCTCGAATCATGTTCACCATTTCCCTCAGGTGTTGGGTCATGGTAACATTCAGACGCTTCTTGTAGCTGTCAATCTAAATAGTTAGCTGTCGAAGCTTGCTTATACTCACTCCACTATATTTCTCTCTATGGGCAACCCAAACAACATGAGCTGATGGAAACTACTCATACTCATACACCAAGTCATCAACCATAGAACGTATTAGTATACCCTTAGTAGTAGAGGATTTCTTCTTCCATGTCTTATAGGCATCAAGATCACATTTGTGTTGTGCTATCGGACCATCAACAGGTTCATCCATAACCTGAATTTAGGTCTTCAAGAACTTCTTGTTCTTCAAGAGCATATTGCATCTTAAGGTGTCATATTTTGTAGTTATCCCCATTTAATTTTTTTCTTTTATTGAATTTAGCTATAATATTCTTAGTAGCCATAATCTAACAAAAATAAACATATCATTTAATAATTCAGTGTAACCTTATGTATTCAATTCATGATTAATTTAATGTTGATCTGATTTGGTTTACAAAATCAAGTGATAATTATGTTTCCATTCATTATTTGTACGATCCAATCTAACTAACATTAATTAATCATATTACATATAACCTATCAAATTTATAACAAATGAACAGATCCACTACAAAAAAATAGTAATTTAGCGACGAATTTTAGGGATGAAAATTTTTTGTCCCAAATTTATAACAAATTTTGCGACAAAAATATAAATCATCACTAATTAGCAACGAATTTAGCAATGACAGAATTTCGTTTCATATTAGCAACAAAAAAAAATTTTGTCGCCAAATTCGCACATGTTTGAATTTTAGGATGTCGCAAAAATTTGCAACGAATATTGTATTCGTTGCAACTTTTTGCGACATCCTAAAATTCAAACGTGTGCTAATAATTAGTTTTTAAAAATTACTTTTTATAATATTAAATATTTTTAATTTAGTATATTTTATATGAATTATTGCTATTTTATTTGATTTTTAAAAATCAAATAAAATAGAAATAATTTATTTAAAATATACTAAATTAAAAATATTTAATATTATAAAACGTACATACCAAATATGATTGCTTTTCATATTATCTTATAATTAATTTTTTAGTGAAAGGCGATAAAATCAAAACGAACAATAATTTCGTCTTCAAATTGTAAAGGAATCTGTTATTGGGCGATGAATTTATTCTTTTCGTCAAATTTGAGATGAATCAAACTTGAGTATGATTATTATCTAGCTATTCAAAATTAATTTGACACAATGAAAGATTGGATCGATGAAGCTCGATGAAGATGCAATTTAATTTACAAGTTATCAATATGATTATACAAGACAAACAATAATTTTCATCGTTAAATAGTTAATAAGGTTATCTAGCAATTCAAGATAATTCTGTCAAAACTTAAAAATTTAATTAAAAAAATTATATTTGTGATTATAATATAATATTTTTTTTCAATAATTTTTTTTTATTAATATAATTACACATCAAAATATTTTTATGATCTCTAATATTATATGTTAGACATATTTTTTTCTATAGATATTATGTGTATTAGTTAATTGGTTTTATAAATTTTTTTAGATTTTTTTAAAATTTAAATTTCTAATTTTTATAATATATACTCAGAAAATTAATTGCATTATAAATTTCAAGTTTGTCGACGAAATCCGGATTTGTCATCAATTTGGCCATAAAAGTATTTTTATAATCTCTAATATTATATGTTAGACATATTTTTTTTATATTTTATTATGTGTATTAGTTAGTTTTTATACAATTTTTTTATTGTATTATGTGAATTAGTTATTTTTTATAAATTTTTAAAAATTAAATAGAAGTTATTTTTAGATTTTTTAAAATTTAATTTTCAATTTTTAAAATATATTTTTGGAAAATTAAAATATTTTATAAATTTAAAGTTTTTAGATTATAAATATTTTTCAAAAATTAAATTTTCAATTTTTTAATTTATAAAATATTTTGAAATATAAAAATTAAATATTTTGATCCTTTTTCCCCTAGGAATTGATGGAGTACTAGGTTTATTTGCCACAGTTGCGGAATGCAGAGGCAAGATCGAGTTCCATGGTTTGTCATTGCAGTGATCTTGAGAAGGGCCAATTAAGTGGATAATATCCCCCTTTTTAATTGAAGTCTGTTTCCTCACGATGGACTAAAAGGCTTCATGTATTAGATATATCTTAGCATTATGAAGCTAATTAATTAGTACTTAATTCTCAATAAATTGGTGCCTATATTGATACATAATAAATGTTTTTTTATCAATGTGAAATTATTGTTTGTGACAACAGTGATAAATTTCAACTTCTTTTGAAATATTATTATACAAAGTTAAACTTTTGACATTAAAAATGCTCCTAACCTAATTCATGTAATAAGTTTCTTAGGCCAAGTGCCAAAAGAATCTATGTGAATGTTACCTAGCCTTAATTAGTCCATGAAACATGTGTTTCAATTCCTATAGAAAGGTCATCTGATAAAGGAAATATTTAAAAATTAAATTACTAGTACTATTTAATTAAATTTATTAGTTTAGATTACATCATCAATATTTTAAAATTATTCATAAGTCATTTTAAGGTTGTGCCCTTCATGAAATAGTCCGAGCTAAATGGAGCCAAGCTACTCTTTCAAGAGATCAACTTTAAAGCTCCTATATGAACCAAAAAATTGCTATCTGATTTTTTTTTAAAAAAAAATATCTTCCAGCTAATTTCTATTAGAGAGTTGCTATTAATTCAATCATGATCGTCTTATTAGACTATGTTTCATATAATATTTTATAGAAAAATATATTTGAGAATTTTCAAATTGGTGATATAGAAGATTCTTTTGCTTAATGGAATTTTTTTTTGATTGATGAGAAATGAAAAAGATTTCTAAAGCATAGATTCTTTTGGAAAAAAAAATCTTATTTTTTATTATTCATGCCTAACTAAGTGGCCAAGTTGCATGAGATTTCCTAGGTTTCAATTTGTGTGTTGGGAGACACACAAATTGAATGCTTGCAAGGCATGAATAAAAATTTATAAAAAATATGCATTGACTGAGGAATAAGTTGAATTTTTTTTTTTGGAGATTTTTAGAAATTTTCGGAGAATTAATCGGAGCTATTTGGAGGAGTTCATGGAGATATAAATAATAGACTTTTGGAAGGCTTGTTTGGAATATCAAATAAGTTGAGAGTTGATTAAATTGATTAAACCCTAAGTTAGAATTAATTGACCTAAGTTAAGATTTAATTAACCTAAAGTTAAAATTATTAAAACTAAGTATATAAATTATACCTAAGTTATATTTTTCTTCTCCCAAAACATTTGGCCGATGTTTCTCCTCACTTGATCGATCTCACCCCTTCACCAGAGCAGCCGCCGTCGAGGATTTCTTCTCCAACAACTCGACCGGACAAAGGTGGCCAGGTCGCTGGAAAATTGTCTCCAACTCAGTGACGCTGTCTCTTCTCCCGTCACTTTCCTTCTCGTCGATCGTCCGCTGGACAGGAGCTTGCAGTCGCCGATCACCACGGCCATCCAAGGCTAGGTACTGGTTTCTTCTTCCTCTCCTTTTGCCCAATTCAAACAGCCAAAATCGTTGCTCAACACTGCCGCTGATTCTCCTCATCGTCAGCCATCCCATGCCATATATCACAGTCAATATTTGATCGGAGTGGCCAAGCTCCGATTTTCCTTGCATCTGTGGAGAATACCGACATTGTTAGGTCGAAATCCTGACCACCATAGTAGCACTGCCTCTTCTCCGATCTACCCAGTCATCAGCATGGCTCCAACCACCTCCAATAGCCGATAGAACACAAAATTAGGGCAGGTAAGACTCATGAAAGTGAGGTTGTAGAGTTGATTAGTGATCTGGGTTTTTGATTTGTTTTGATTAGCTACCCTTGTTTGTACTCCAGCCGGCCACTGCTCTTTGATGGTTGCTCCAGCCACAATGATATCCGACCACCTCTCCATCATCTCCGGCTATCTATTGAAGGTATAAGATGAGGTAATGCATTTTTAGTAGATTTGGTTTGGTAGGGATACGTTTGTGCTTGTTTAACCCTCTTGAGATGCATGGAGTGGA
>JBBUKS010241861.1:0-22045 GCA_038050645.1 Hedychium gardnerianum
CCTCCAACCTAAATAACACTCAAGGTAAATGAAGTATCTGAAGTGATGATCAAAATCTTGATTCTGAATACTTATTTCAAGTTCTCTTTGTGAAGGTGTCTCAACTTCAGGAAGGCCGAAGGTTCACAAAGTTCTTGCATTTGCGTCCAGCTTTGCATGTGTAGCTGCCATCAGCCTTGTCCTGGGACTTTATCTCTGGTGGAGGCAAAGGCACAACCACCATCTATTCTTAGATGTCGATGGTAAGCCGATGTCGAATCGATGAGCTTCTCTGATCACTGGTTCTTCAGATAACTAGTAATATCGTTGGCATTTGATTTGCAGAGCAAAACAAGGAGGAACTCTGCCATGGAAACCTGAGGAGGTTCCAGTTCAGGGAGCTGCAAATTGCAACCAACAATTTCAGCAACAAGAACATACTGGGAAGAGGCGGATTCGGAAACGTTTACAAGGGGAAACTGCGGGACGGGACGGTGGTGGCGGTGAAGAGGCTCAAGGACGGGAACGCCGCCGGCGGGGAGGTCCAGTTCCAGACCGAAGTGGAAATGATAAGCTTGGCGGTGCACAGGAACCTGCTCAGGCTGCGGGGATACTGCATGACTGCGACGGAGAGGCTCCTCGTTTATCCCTTCATGTCCAATGGCAGCGTCGCTTCCCGTCTCAGAGGTTGGTGGAGATGATGGTAGATTTAGCGGATTTGGCTATGAATTGTTGTTGTGTTATAAATTTGTGCAGCGAGGCCGTCGTTGGAGTGGCGGAGGAGGAAGAGGATCGCGGTGGGGGCGGCCAGGGGGCTGCTGTACCTCCACGAGCAGTGCGACCCCAAGATCATCCACCGCGACGTCAAGGCCGCCAACATCTTGCTGGACGACGAGTGCGAGGCAGTGGTGGGAGACTTCGGCCTCGCCAAGATGCTGGACCACGGCGACTCCCACGTCACCACCGCGGTGCGGGGTACGGCCGGTCACATCGCGCCGGAGTACCTCTCCACCGGGCAGTCCTCCGAGAAGACGGACGTCTTCAGCTTCGGGATCCTCCTCCTCGAGCTCGTCGCGGGATCTTCGAGGGCCGCGAGCCAGAAGGGGGCCATGATCGAGTGGGTGCGCGAGGCGCACCGGGAGGAGAAGGTGGTGGAGGTGCTGGTGGACGAGGAACTGAAGAGGAAGGGATACGACGAGGCGGAGGCGGAGGAAATGGTGCGCGTGGCGCTGCTGTGCACGCGCTGCGTGCCGGGGGAGCGGCCGAGGATGGCGGAGGTGGTACGGATACTGGAAAAGGAAGCGGTGCAGGCGGTGGCGCCGGATAGGTGCGAGGCGGCAGCGTCCAGGCGAGGACTGATGGGCGGCGTCGGAGGCAAGATTGAGGACGGGTTCGAATTGCCGTCGGAGAGGTTCTCCGACGACTCGTCGTTGCTGGTCCAAGCCATGGAGCTCTCCGGACCCAGGTGACGTCTCGTCGGAGAGCTTGTACAGGAAGCTTGACATTAGTGTGTTTTTTTCTTCCAGTTTTTTTTTTTCTTCTGAATTAAAAGCAACAAAATTAAATCTTCTCCAATAATATTATAATATCAATTTAACAAATTTATCTAGAATCAATTTTCATCCAAAAAAAATAAATAAATAATCATACATTTTAGATCGAAATAAAATAAATTTTGACATCAAATATCCAATTTCAAGCGCTTGAATGACCGATTCAATCCTACAAAATTTTTCCGCAAACTACTAAAATAAATCAAAAAATACTTACCAGGAATGACACATCCACCCAACATTTTGAATAATCCTAACAAGAGTCGAATAATCAACTACCATGAGGTCACATGAAAAAGGCAATAATATAGAACAATGTGTATTATAATTGAGAACAATCTCTTCAACCACACCAAAGCAATAAACATAATGAATAAACAAGTGCAATATAGCATTAACTGAAGAGAATTCAAAGTATAAGCTACCATTTCCTTACAAATTTTCTAGGTATATTTGATATTAAAGAACATATAAATAAAACAAAAAAAATCAAGTAAAATCTCATTTCAAACTATTGTTATAAAAAGGAACTTCTCAATAAGCTTATCTAGATCTCTGTGATCTCAAATGTCTTGGCATTTATTGTGAGGCATTGTCATAGTTTTCACTGCTTGAACTTACCTGCACATTCTCAAGGCTAGTTCAGTGCGTATATAGGAACTTCATCCTGTCCTTGATTAACATTTTATTGCTTTACCCTGATGTCTGCACTGATTTATTTAATCGATAAATAAATCTCATCAAATTTGGACCTCGGCGAAACATACTCAACGCAGAAACGACTTTCCCTGAACTTCCATTGTGGAGACAGCTGCATGAAGAAGCAACATCCTTGCAATGCACCACCCAATAGATAGACTTGCATGGCCATGCTAAATGTTGATGTTTGAGTCTTGCAACCAACGTTAAGGCGAAGAGCTGGAAGGGAACAATCACATTAGTTGAAAAAATAAGTAGAATCCAGAACATCTCTTGGGTTGAAATCTCCACGCTCAGGCAACGGTGGGAATTTTAAGGTTGGAAAGTTTTGCTGAAAGCTCTCCAGTAGCTGCAAAAATGTACCATCTGGCATGTCAGAGGCTGCCCTCGAAAGGGGAAGGATAAAACAACTACATTTAAGCTATTCCGACATTAGAAAGAAAAAAAGGCGTGGAAAATGCTATTACATTTTCCAATATGGGCTTCTCATAGAGTTCCACAAATTTTTCACGAAGAATTGTATTCATCTGGTCGACATTGCATGCATGTGTCCAGAATGAATCATGGACTCCTGCAACAGAATAAAAAGGATCTATAATCAACCATTTCATGGATGCAGTAGAAAAGAACTGTTTATTTAATTATGTAAAGGTGTCTTCCATAACAAAAGAACAAACCTGCAAAGCTTAATCCTGCTCTTTTACAGGCAACTGCAGTCATCATCATGTGAGAGCCATCAAGAGAGTGAACAAAGTTTGGGGGAAATGCTGATCTTTGTCGTTTCACCATGACCTATAGAAGGAACAGGAAGGTCCAAAAGTCAAGCATCTAAAATCTTGATCATGGATCAAAGAAGAGGTCATATTAATATCTTCAGCTACAGGCAAAAAAAATGGTGAAAAGAATAGAAGCAGACCTTGTCAGTTTCCTTTTGTAAGGACACTACCTGAAGAGATGTTCTAACCTGCACAGCATTGTTAATATATATGGAAAGATTAGTTAATGCCCAATAAAGAAGAACTAAGACTGGAATCTTGCATCAATAGCTTCAAGTATGACTTACAAGCTGTGTTCCAAGTGCACGATATGGCTGAACTACAGGAAGTCCAAGAGGACTAGTCCACCTCACTGCATGGTTTTCTGCAGCAATAATCTGTAGAACAAGACAACTCAGTTTATTACCTTTCCCAGCACTTAAGTTTCTAAAACTATGAAAGAAAACACAAGCATAATCATCAGTGTTATCAAAAGCTAATACCTAATTTTATACCAAGGAAAATTAGGGCACTATGTTAATAAAAAATTGTGTTCAAGGATACACAATATCCTGAAGAAATTTATTTCAGAAAATGCATGTTTAAGACAGTATGCAATGTAGTTTTAGCATAGTTCAAAGAAATAGCTAAATTAAATTGAATATGTGAAATTCATTTATGGTCTCAAATATATTTTTGAATTTTTAATACGTATTACAATTGTGAAGCGGGTTACTATCATAAGCAATGTCAGTAACTAATCTCACCCACCATGCTTCATGATTTAACAGCATTTTCAACATCTCTATCCAGAAAGCAGCCTTAATCGGCTAAAAGTAACCTTAATCGGCTAAAAGTAACCTGTATACTTGAGTTTTAGTTCTGATAAGCTTTGTAGTATTGATGCCTAATTAACTAATTACAAACCTTCGCACAATCACCAAGCCAGCTCATAATACAACGTGCAGCTTCGAACATCTCCCCTAATGCAGTCAACGTCGTCTGTACAGATGATCATAGATATTCAGATAAACAAAAACAGATGATCAGGATACTCACATAAACAAAAAAACATTCAACTAAACCTAAAGTACATAATGAAAAGAGTAAAGTGAGATGAGGATTATTTCTTACTTTGGCAGCATAACTAGCAGCATTCGATAGCTCTTTTTGATCAACAATAACACCACGATCCTTTATTCTTCTTTTTATTTGCTCTCGAGCTCCAATATAAGTTACGCCATAAACAGACGTCATGACAGTCTGCTTCACCAACTTCCTATCAACCTTAATTAACAGAAAAAATAATTACAAAGTAGCAACCAAAGTCTAATGCATGGTTAACAAGAAAAGAAAGTCCTCTATTCCCACGTACTTCCATACATGGCATCCACAGTATAAAAAAGAGCTATCAATTCATGTTAGAATCAACAGTCAACAGGTGAACAACCAAAAGTGTTCTTGCTGCAAATTCAAACTAGATACAGCAAAGTATTAGGGACAGTGTAGATCAGGTAATGTACAAACCTGATCAGCTATTAGTCTAGCCAGTAAAGCATTTGGGTTTTCAGCAGGATCTTGCTGTGCATCTCGTTGCATGATTTTTTGGACCCTGCATTATATAAATGATATTCATAATGATTTCTTTTAGCGTTCCAAAAGGTTAACCAATGTCAATTTCAATTAGACAATATCCTTGAAGATTTTTCTCAGTTGAAAGGGTAGTGGTAAAACACAAAAAGTTTAAGAAGTAGATTGCTAACTTTTAATTAATTAGTAGCTCTAAGAGGTGCACAGAAGTTAGAGGAGATAAAGCTTTTGTGTACAGGCAGCCCTTTCTGTGTACAGTATACATCCAACACAGTGTAGGTGTCCCCTTAAGAGAGTGTGAATATGTTATCCAGCTAACAGAAACCACTTTAAAAAAAAGTGGACAAGTATAAAATACAGTGGTTGAATACTTGCTTAAAGCATTTCATACAGTGGTCTTTACGTCTCTGCCAAGATTTCAGAATGCATATATGGTTATATGCAGTATGTGTTGACCCATAGCATAGCAAATATGTAGGATAGAGTTGAATATGTGCTCGGTATTAAAAAAATATTAAAAACATATTTATAGTAACAAAATGGCTAATATATAACTAGTAAAGTATATTGATAAACATCCAATTCACACTTCCCCATTTCCACATAGAAAAAATATCCATGTCAATCGTCTGATCAAAAACCTATAAAATATATCAATCAATATTAATCAACAATGTTCTATCATTGTCGTCGTTGTCATCGTCATTCATGATCAAATTGTATTTATACCAACTATTTGGGGTGGCTATATCAATTTTATCCCTACTTCATTTGCTACCTATACTAAAAATTCATACAAGATTAGTAAACATTCACCTTAGTAGCTATTTCCCTAGTTGATGTTCGTATTATCTTGGTTCTGGATTTACCCAAGGCGAACATGTAGGGTGTC
Organism: Hedychium gardnerianum; assembly: GCA_038050645.1. NCBI lineage: Eukaryota > Viridiplantae > Streptophyta > Magnoliopsida > Zingiberales > Zingiberaceae > Hedychium > Hedychium gardnerianum. The sequence goes on from JBBUKS010241861.1 coordinate 5,469, forward strand.
GGTACATTAGATTGCTCTGAAATATACATTGGTGTTAGAGCCTTTTGGAGATTTATTATTGCTCATTGAGGATTTATAGTTTGTTTTATCTATGTTTTAATTAATTAATAATTTCTCTTAGTAATTAGTTGATTGCTATATTTTCGTTTTAAGTTTCTCAGTATGTACCTTAAAGGGAGCCTTGGTGTAATGGTAAAGTTATTATCATGTGACCTTATAGTCACAAGTTCAAGTCTCGAAGACAACCTCTTGCAATGTAGGGAAAGACGGTGTACAATAGACCCAATGCGGTACGACCTTTCGACCTGCATTGACGGAAGCTTCATGCGTCGAGCTGTCTTTGTTTTTCTTAATATGTACTTAAAAAACCATTTAGAATGAATAAACTCATTGTAATTGTATAGCTACCAAGGTTTGAAATGTCAAACCATGCAGCAATTTCAATCTCTGACCAAAACGACTCTATCATAGTGTATGGATGAATTCGATATTGTTTAATTGAATTATTAATAAAAGCACAATTAATTTTACTTAGTAAAATTTGTATCTTTTAATTAACTTTTTATTGAAATAAGTTATTTATTTAATAATTAATTACATTATTAATATATGTTTGCCATTTTGTTTATATTTATTGATTAATTTAATCACTTTAATAATTAAAATTTGCTTATAACCATCGTTTTTTTAAACTTTAGTCAATTGTAAATTATATACTTCTTTTGTTTCATAATGAATGCACATAATAATTTCAAATAAATCTATTGAACAAGTAATGAGGAAATCAGACATTCCTTGGTTTTCAATAAACTAGGATATGTTTTGTTTTGAATTTGTAACATTATAACAATTTTAAATTTGCAAGTGCAAAAGGCTTTGATTGTTAAACAAATATATATTTTTATGTGTTTATATAATTGTGTTTGAAATTTATTCATATTATTTGATAAAAAATTTGAGTATTAATTATCACTTTGTTTTATTTATTTATTTATTTTTTATAAACATAAATAATTTTTTTGAATGTAGTGAAATAATTTAAAATTCTCTCATTTGGTTTTAATTTACTTTTGTTTCTAACTATAATTATTAGATGAGTAAGAAATAAAGAGATAAAGAGTTTTCAATTTTTAGTATGTAAAATATTATATTTTAGGTTTCAATTAGATTTTGAATTTTATAATTAAATATATTTAAATATGAAATTTCTAAAAAATATATATAAAGTTAGATTGATATACTCAATCAAATTTGAAACATTTAGATTTAAGAATTTTAAATTTTTTAATAAAATTAAATTCAAAGTTGAAATTTTTTTATACTTTCAAACTGAATTTTATAAAAAAAATTAAAAAATATTATCAAATCCATTCAATGCACACATATTGTAATTATCATGTCTTCCAATGAACTAAATTAAAATTAATAAAATAAATTATTTTTTAACTTAATTCAATAAATTTTTATTTAATCAAAGTGTTGTTCCATGTACACATATTGTAATTATCATGTGTTCCAATGAAATAAATTAAAAAATAGTAAAATAAATAAATTTTCACTTAATTAAATAAATTTTTATTTAATCAAAGTACATGGAACTTCATCATTATGGACATATTTTGTGTTACTTTCCCTCTTCCCTCCCATAGCTTCTATCCAAGTAAACTGACCCTAAACATTTCAACTCGAATTGCATAGCCTCTAAATACTTTGCATGCCAGGATAAAATTTATCAATCCAACATAATATTACCCAAGCGTCTAGGAAAATAAGACAAGAAAAACGAATCAAACACAATTAAAAAAGTTATTGAAGTAATTGAACAATAAACAAATTATTGAAGCACAAGAACGTACCCAGCAGCTATGCTCGAGTAAACATCTGCAGGCTTGTCTCCATCAACTAGGTTTACCGCAGCAGCCCCAAACTAAATTCAATTTGAAGTTGAGCTAATTAAAATTCAAAAAATGTTACATTATATAAAAAGAAAGAAATTAGATAGTACAATAAAAAAGAAAACATGTACACAATATCAGTTATAATTTGTTTTATTAATAGAAGCAATGCTCTCTGTTGGCCTCAAATTAAGCATAACAATATATAGTGTAATATTCTGACTAAATAAGAGATGAAGATCAAAAGCCTACTAAATATGAACTGCAAAAGGACCAAAAGAACTAAAGGTAATCAAATAAAACATCTACAAATTTGAACACAACAAAAACGAAGTCCAGCAAGAGATGGTAGCAGTCAATTCCACCAAAACATTGAGTGTCAAGACCCTAGTGCAGCAACGACCATCATGACCTCCGCTAGGAGATGGGATGGGATAGGAAGCCGACAGCTACCATCACCGCAGAATACCTCCATTGTTGTTGACGTCTCCCTGGACAATAGTGTTATGCTCGATTGAGAGTCATACATCATCTTCATGTGAGACTAGTCAACACCAAAATAAGGCTTCCAATTTCAATAAGTTCTTTCTTAGTAAGAACAACAGTTAAATCTTAGAGAAAATATATTTAAAAATTTTCATAAGAAACATTCTACTCTAGCACTTTGCTTCCGACTTCATCAAAATGGATATTACTTTGATAACAAAATCCTTTACAAGAATGCAATTTGCAATAGCAAAAGAGAGGATCTACCTTATCTCTTCCTAAAGCTGCATAGTGTTGAAGTCCATTACAAGATCCATCCTGAAAAAAGAAATAGAAAGCTTCAGGCACTATTTTTGATTGCACAGAATAACCACTTTTAGTAACAAAATAATATTAAAGCCAAAAAAGACTATTCACAGGATTAGCAATAGCACAGTTCAAAGGGCATAACAAAGTTGTCGAATAAATGAAAAAAACACATTATAAAACTCTAAAATATTCTCAATATCCATGCACAACTAGGTTGTCTTTTCACAACATAATATCAGTGCCAACTATTAAGATTCAGCATAAAAAAATTCCAAAAAGATGTTTTTGTCACTGTTTGTTGTTCTATGAACTCAAAAAAATTTACTATCTAGTTGTTTCGCCAAACTATTTAAATCTATCTCCTTTACATTTCTACAAAAAACAGGAGCATTATCTTTGCATTTATTTCATACAAAACATGTTCTGTTAAAATAATTCAATATATAGTGGTCTACCAATTGTGAAGTCTGTTTGACACCAAGCAATTGTCCATCAGATAATGTAGGGAACTGACATTCACAAGTTCATATTAATTCACCTTTTACTAGTGGTACCAGGGTTAACAAGAATGGTTGGGACAAGAACATCAACTTTTTTTCATACTTTTGGTATCCATATAACTATCATAAATCCTTCAAGTGACCCCTAACCCACCTTCCTTTTTCTTTTCTGATTTTTTTTCTTTCTGATTTTTTTTTCCCTTTTTTATTCCCTTTCACTTTCTTTCATTTTATTCTCTTCCAACATTCCTAAAGTTCCCATAGGTTTCTTGATCCCAATGATTATAGAATCCTAATTCATGTGGATAATTGAAACATAATAGCTGATATAAAACAAGTCATGATTTTCAACTAGAGCCTGAGACCAATCAAAGGCAAATTATTGTCTCATTTAAGCAGAGAACATGAAACTAGAATACTCATGCACCTGATGTACAGGTATGTGTGAAATTGTAGTTTCTGGAGAAGAGTTTCTTAATGCCTCAGCAAGATTGATACAAACTGACAAGCATTGAAAGGGGTCTTCAGCACCTAACCACCAACGCCCACCCTCAAGTGGTCTCTCTGCAGAGTCAAATATATCCTCCAAGTGACTTTCTGTAAATGCTATTCGACCATCATAAGACAACTTGTCCACTCCACCACCATATAAATTTGCTAAATGAATTTTTAACCAACGTAAGCCAGATTTTCCAAGTGGCTTTCCCTCTGCAAACTCTAAAATTCCTCGGCATAAATCAGAACCAAGATGGTTTAGGTAGGGGTGCATTGGATAAGCACGCCCTCTGAAGTCCAGGTTGTGTGGATAATAGAATCCCTCCTCATCTTCCATCTTTCTAGCTACCTGATTTCAAGAATAAAGGATGAGTTCATACTTTAGGAATAAATGTTGGTAAAAGGAACTTATGGAAGTAATACAAAAGGTATCTTCCTACAGAGAGTTTGAGTTCCACGTCACAGCCTCGAGAATGCCTTTCATTAATTTTCTTCCTAACAGATCTCCTTTTCAACTTCCACTCCCGAAGTTCAGTCTCATCTTCAGTATCAGGTTTCTCAGGAAGAGGGATCTGGAGTTGGAAAATATCGAAAATGAGACTTGAACAAGTTACATTTGTCAAAAAGAAACTTTAACAAAAAAGTGTGAATCAGAGATAATATGAAGAACCAAGAAAAACTCACATCTTCACGGTCAACCAAGCCAGCAAGACATCCTCCACTGGACCATATTCTTTCTACAATACTAAGTACCCTTTTGTTTACCCTCCATTTAGTACTACCAAGCATGTCCAGAGCCTGAAATATGTACGATTAGTTCAATGCTAATTCACAGAATACCTTATCCTAGACAATAACCATTCCCAAATTGCTGAGTAGTGGAAGATGTTGCAAAAAAATGTTGCTATGCAGGCTCTTGCTAGCAACAATACAAATCATTAGCAAAATGATGAAAGTATCATAAGAAGCTAGTGCATATTTCAATCATGCATTTCCATATGTGGAAGCCAAGCATGGTAATTCACTGAAAATACGAAGCACTTTAAAATGGAAAAGGCCACCATCATATAATCAAAACTTTACAATTCTAGATGCATATATCAATAATTAGGGAAACCAAAAGAATTAGAACGAGTTCCAATGAAACAATAACGTGAATAAAAAAATCATGAAGATAATCAATGGCGTGAGATTTGATCCAGATTAAGCATCAATAGACAATGTCTTTACCAACTCAGTCAGCACCATAAAGAAAATATTCTTGAGTTTATAATTGCATAAGCAATGTACAAGTATAACAAGTTTTCACGATATAAAACCTCAAAGATAGCTTGCATCTGCTTTCTTGGAGCCCTTTTAACTGCCTCCCTTTGTTGTCTTGCTCCATGTGTTCTCATTACATAAGATGGTAGAAAAAAATGTCCTCCTTTGTCGTACCTAAAAGACCAAAATAAATCCATTAATAAAATTCTTTCTTTTTAGAAATTTTATTATTAGATTGATGAGGAAAAGTGACTAATTAAATCAACAGTCAAGCATTATTGGCAACAATAAGCACTTACCCTGTCCAACCTACTGGAGGCACCAACATAGGCATGTAACGCATAACAATGTGCCTTGCCTGTTAAACAGAATTTGTTTAGAGCAAAAAGAAACATCGCAAGAGTAAATATCACAAATGAAAGAGATGAATAAATTATCAAACTAACCGTCTTGTCTAATCCTTGCCGAACTAATGGATCACATTCGATAACCCCATACAGGCGGCCAGGCTTTCTGTAGATAAAGAACCGATATCAGTTTATGAAAAATAAATGATCTTTCACAATCTTAAAAGGAGAACTAATATCAAGAGCTTTACTGTTGATCATTTATTCTAGTTCTGTGGCTGTGTCTGAATGCAGGTCGAATATCTACAAGACCATCCGCTGACTGGCTAGCAGGGGGGTGTATATAAGCTGTCTCCAATAATAGCTTGATCAAACAGCTCCCAACCTAACAAAAAAACGCATGCAAATGAAGCAAAAACTATACAGCTGATACAATATGAAGTTTCTAAACAAAAGAAGTTATACCCTGGCATGAACATCTAGACCCCAAGGCTTTGAGTCATCTTGGCTCTTCACAATCAGTGTTACTTGGCGAAGCTTCTGCTTCTTTATCAAAAATTTTACCTTCTTCCTCAAAAACTGTTGATCCTTTGTCACAGTGTCACCCTCCTCTTCTTCAGTTATCTTTTTCTTGCTATCTTTCTTTCTTGTCTTCTCTAAAAAACTGTGAATTCTAACCTGATCCATGCAGAAGTGTGCACAAATTCGGCCAGTACAGCTCAATGAGCACAAGCAATTACGTATTAACCAAGGAAACTAGAAGTTATTATAGTAGCATTACCATATCATACCTCAAATATACAATTCAACAACAAATGGAAACATAAAGCTAACCAAAATGACTAAATGAATATTATAATACTTAATTACCATCCATGATCAACTAGAATAAAAATGAAGAGATCTGAGAAATACAAGGCAAAAAATTCCATCTGATAACTGCAATATCAAACCATTAAGAGGCAGTAAATTTCCAATTAGAAGCACATCAATGATCATTAACCTGTAATATTCTGACTAAAGGTTTTAGCTTCTGAATCTCATAATGAATTTTCTGTGGTCAAAAGTAATAACAACATCAATAGCTTCAATTGGATATGCATGAGACCGAGGGACGAGTTGATCGGAAATGAGGTACAATTTCATTCTGCAATAAACTGTAAGGTTTATATACTTGGCTTGATAAATTTTGTTCAAGTACAAATCTGCTAAGCTGATAGGGAAAGAGGCCTCTCATTCTGCGATAACTTGAAGACCTATGCACTTTTGAATGGATGCACATTTTATTTAAGTTTGCTAAAGAGAAGATATCAACCACATTCTTCTTAAGATCAATTTGAATTTCTTGCTGGGACCCTTTACTGGTGATTATATGACAATTTGTAAACCACAGATCAAATTTTGACTGGTTGAAGCTTATCCGCAAGATGAAATGCACAGTCAGTTGGCTACTTGTCCCACACAAATTGATTAAAGCAATGCCCCATGATAGGGGAATCCAATTGTGGAACTTGCTAAATTTTTAGTCTCAGAGTCTTCCAAGCCTAGTTAATAGTCGATAAGTAAATGCAATTATTTTATTTGCATAAAATAAAATAGAAATTTACTGTGTCAAAAATGGAAAGATTTTACTGTTCAACCTTTGTAGGATCAGAGACTAGGTTCAAAAAAATTTAAAATAGACAATATGATCTTATGATTGCTTCAAAATGATGACAGCCTTTTATTTAGAAAAGATTGGGCCTTTAATAAGAAGAACAATTCCTATTACTCTTCCTCAGTGATACTGATACTCCATGCTCTTATATTAACTAAGATTTGCTAATAATTTTAGTTTTACTAAATAAGATGCTCAATATGTTCTAAAACCAATTGAACAGGTTAGGATTTCCAGAAGGAATATGCAACATACTTCACTAGAAATACATAATTTTGAGACAATTGTCATTGTTATCGAGTGGAGCCTATTAAGCTTGTATTACCCCCCGACCTTAACAGATGAGCAAATTAGGACTTTGTAAGTTGGTTATCGAATTCCTGAGATTAATTTAGCATAGGAACCATAAATACTGCAGATAGTCAATGGACAAAATTAAATAAATAAATAAAATGGAAATATCTATTTCCTGAAATTAATTTAGCATAAGAACCATAAACACAGAAGATGGTCCATGGACAAAAAAAAAATGAAAACATAGCATAAGAAGATATTATGCACCTCTTGCTCAATAGCCTCACCAACACTGCATGCAGCCGGAGCTAGGCGGACAATCCCATCTCCACTGCCCGTCATTAGAAGACTCATAAGCTTGTGCATGGTGATGACTGCCATCATATCTGCTGGAAGGAGATTGAAGAACGGAGCATATGATAGCTTTGGTTGACGCTTACACCTTTCCTGTTCTGCAACTATCTGATCCCTGAATGGTTCAAACCAGTCCAAGAACAAGGACTTGATGTATGGCAAATTGGGGGCTAGCTTTCTCTTGCACATATCCATCAAGAGTTCCTTATACTCTTTTGCCGCTGCCTCCCAAGCTTCAGTTTCCATCTTTATTTGTCTCCGGCGTAGATCTGCATCCTTGGCTGCACCTGTTCCTTCTATCTCCCTCGGTGAGTGCTTGAACTGATGGTTCATCTTAATCTCAGAAATAACCCCTTCCTCCTTGTCCTTGCCTCGGCTAACGTCATTATTCTTCAACTGAAACAAGGGCTGCACCTCCCCACTTATCGAGATATCTTCATCAGCATCAGTAAAGATAGCCTCCGCCTCGTCCACATCAGAGGAAGAGACAGTCTTTGCGACGCTGGAGAAGCTCCTGGAACTCGAAATAAGCTCAGATGCCCCCAAAATTGACGGATTCATAAGCCATAAATCCGGCAAACCCTCTCCATCCCGTCGGTACCCGGCGCCCAAGAGCTTAGCAGCTAGTGGCGCATCCAAGAACTTACTTTTCTCGCATGGGAATGAATTTGGAGAGGAACCGAGAAATCCCGAGACGGAAGGGTGCGTGTCCGACCGGCTACCAGACGATCTGAGGTTCCGAGAGGATCGGACTCCCGTTCTTGCAATGCTGCGCCACATACCTATGCTACCTGACGATGAACTGGAGTCGCGATCTCTCAAAATGTTAGCGGTCTGGAGAAGGAGCACGAATCTTAGGATTGGAAGGGTGCAGACAGCGGCATCACACAGAAATATTCAAGCTTTAGGACGAGAAAAGCGATCAGCAGTCAGAGTGCTGCGAGCGAGGGGACGAGAGAGTACATCAGTGATCGAAAGACGAGACCAATCGAGGCGGCGCCTTCTTGCACACCATAGACGCTGCCCTTAAACCCTATCAGTCTCATCTGGGTTTTTAGTTGAGGCAGAGATATTTTCGTATTGGTCCATAAATTGTCGGTATTTACGGAATCATGCGCTGTGATCAGAGCCCATCTGCTGACTGGGCATGGACTTATGGTACAATTTTCACTTCAAATCAAATTGCTTTAAAATCCTTTCCACTTAAGATTTTTCATTGAAAATTAACCCCTGATATATTTTTCATTTGAAAATAAAGTACATAATTAAAATGATAACCAATTATCCTGATGTGCCTTGGAACAACTGAACCACAGTATCCTTTTCATAAATTTCATGATCTGAGACCAAAAAAGAAAATAAAAAAACACAAAGTAACTTAGTTTTTGTTTCCTTGCTTACCCAGGCTTGCTTATACGGATTGTGACAAAATGAATGCCCTCAACCTACACTATTCTCCTCCCGGCATAAAGATCCTACTAAATCCGAAAAAAATTTATCTTCCTAAGTCTGACTTAATCCTTCCAAGGATCGTTCTCCATTCTCACTTCGGATGGCTCAACCACCCCTGCCTCTGTTGTCTCAGAGACAACTTCAGAGCTTGTTGCCTCTGTATCAGCTCCCGCTGCCTCTGACTGAGTCTGTTCTTCCCCATCTTCCACCAAGAGCGATGGCCATTATCTCGTATATTTTGTTTCCCAGTTCGGCAGGACTGTCAGGCTGTAGTATATCCCCTTATTGTGAGTGCAAAAATCACAACAGCACTTGTGATAGAAAAGGGGAGAAAGAGCTAGAGATGGCTTACAGTGTAACCACCGGATATCAGTGCAGTGTCATATAGTAGATCCACAGCTCTCTTTGCTTCCGTGCTGCTTGGGTCGTTCTTGCGCGCAACCTGCAATCAAATAAACAGGTAACAATGGTGTCTACAAAGTCGTGAACCCACATTGTTTACAAGTCCGTCGAAGATCTTACATTTAAATCTTTTACAATAGGGTGATCAGGATTGATTTCCAAGATTCTTCTCCCCCTCATGAATTCCAAGCTTGATGTATCACCAAGCGTCTGTGCTTTCTTAAGTCTACGAAAGGCAAACATTTCTTTTGATGAAACCATAAAAAAAACAAAATGCCACATCTAAATCAACCTAAGATTTGTAAGATAATTGAACTAAGCAAAGGACAATACCTTTCCATGTTTGCTGACCAGCCAAACTTGCCAGAAACAAGTACACAAGGTGAGGAACTAAGCCTCTTAGAAACCTGGACTTTTGCTACCTTGTCACCAAGCTGCTGTTTGATCCAGTCACACAGCAGATTGTACTCTTGCTTTTCTTCTCTTTCCTTAACCTTATCCTCATCCCCTGTAATGGATACCTTGATCAGCTATGCGTGGATGGAGTTGATAATCTTCAAATATGAAGAAATATAAGTTGCTCCATGAAACATAGATATTAGAGAAAACTGACCTAACTCTAGATCTTCTTTGCTAATGTCAACAAACTTCTTTTCTTTGTATGTCTGAAGATTCTGAATGGCAACTTCATCAATAGGTTCCACAAGATACAATACCTGTAGATCAAACATGAGTGCTTGAAGATTCAATATGGAAACAATCCAATATTCAAATTAACACTTACTTCGACATCCTTCTCGATAAGTTTCTCCAGAAATGGGGCAGTTTTGGCACTTTTAAGACTGTCTGTTGCCAAGTAATATATAGCCTTTTGGTTCTCACTCATATTTTCAACATATTGATCCAAACTAATCAATACTTCCTCACTCTTGGAAGAGTAAAAGCGCAGCAAAGGTGTCAACCGCTTGTGATTTCCAGAGTCCTCAATACAACCGAATTTAATAAACTTGCCAAAATTCTCCCAAAACTTCTTATAGTCCTGCAACAGACACATATGACTAATGGTGTAAAAGTAAATGACAGTACTGCTCATTACGATTAGATACCTCTGTCTTCGCTTTCAGATAATTCTTGAATCATGTCAAATGTCTTCCTAACAAGTCTCTTTCGCATAATTCTTACCTGTTAATAGCAACAGTAATAGTCAACAGAAAATAAGATTATTTTCTGATGCAGCTAGGAGAAATTTATCAAAAACAAACACTTACAATTTGACTTTCTTGAAGGATCTCACGTGAGACACCAAGAGGAAGGTCATTTGAATCAACTACACCCTTTAAAAAAACTCAAGTACCGAGGAAACTGAAATTTGGGACTAAACATAAGCACATTGAGGTATATAAATTGTTAAGTGTTTATAAACAATACAGCTACATATATCTCCAAACAAAAAATGATTTATTTTAAGCTCACCAGTTCACCATCAAAGTCATCAGAAATAAAAACACGCTTGATGTACAAGCGGATATTTTTTTGTCTTGGGATTGGCAATATCCTCATTATTTAGAGATGCCATTCCAGGTATATATAGAACACTCCTAAATTCCACCTCACCCTGCTTAGTAAAGAAACTATGTCAAATTTATCTGCACATTGATTCTGGTTCTGCTTTCCAGAATCTCACAAGATATATTTAGTTACAAAATACCTGTGGTGAAGTGAGTGTAAGCAAGAGGATCCAGGAACTCATTGAATGTCTTTTTGTAGAACTCATTATATTCATCTTTCTCGACTTCCTTTGGATTTTGCATCTGATAGTTAACAATGATGTGGCTTATTACAGGTCCATGAAAAAAACCAGCACGTCATGTATAAGGAATCCAAGTGACTCAAGTCATGAATAGCATTTTCAGATAACAAATACTCAAACCTACCCATATAGGTTTGGTCTCATTTGCTAATTCCCAGTCCCAATACTTCTCAGTCACAGTTTTCTTCTTTTTCTTCTCACCCTGTCAGTAAGCAGAAAGTGAGATAACAGATTGCCCATAAAAGCAATTGAATCATGCAGAAGAATCCCTACCTCAGTTTTGGCTTCCTCTCCTTCTTTTGGTTCCTCTTCTTCCTCAACCTATCCAATGTAGTCAAGCCATGAAAAGATTGGCAAAGATAATATTCCACAAGTAACACCAAATAGGAAGGAGAAAAAAAGAAGAACATCAGCATGAATATGCATGATCAATTCATATAGAATCAGGAAAGAACTATGCCTTCACCTCCACTGTCCTTGATTTCTCCTGTCATGTATATATGGGGAAGGAACATATTGAGAGTAATTTTTGACCAATCCTTGGATACGTGATGGATCCGCAAATTCAAACTTATCATCAGGCTGATAATAAGAGGAAAAAAGATGAGGACTATAGAAAACAAGAACTCAGTTTTTAGGGGCCACAGAAAGATCAAGTATCCATGCTCTTAAAAACAGGGTGATCTGAGTTCCACGTTTTATAAACTTCTCAGGATCAATTTCTTCTCTTATGATTATGAACTACTATCAGCAACTGCTTCCCATACATACTGTTTATCGGATTTTGGACTTTTTGTTGACACAACAATCTGTCCAGCATTAAGCAATAATAATTTAGCACCCAGAGAGCACCATCAGACATCTTTCAACTACCAATAGACAGGAAGTGCAACAACAAAATGTGTACCCTTTCAGCAACAAGGAATGCTGAATAAAAACCAACACCAAACTGACCAATCAATCCATTATCTGACCCACGGTCTTTGTTCTCCTGAGCATCATCCAATAAAAAATGTGAAATAGTACAAACTGGTGATGATCAAGGTAGCATAAGAGGATGATGAAACCTTAAGAAGCAGAAAAAAAAAGGGATACCTTTTAGAGCTTTCAAAAACCTTGATGTTCCACTCTGAGCAATAGTTCCAAGGCAATCAATCAGCTCTTCTTTGGTCATTCCAATACCAGTATCTCTGTCAGTTTAAATAAACTGCTTACATAACTCTGTCATAAGAACTATAGAAGTGAAGGGAAAAGAAACAAAATACATTATTGTTATAGTCCCATTATCTGGATCAGGCTTGATGCGAATTTCCAGGTCACCTGCATCACTTATTAGCGAGGAATCTGTCACACTCAAAAAACTCAACTTGTCCAGAGCATCACTTGCATTGCTGTATAATGCAAACATACTATATTATAACCAAACCACATCAGAATAACATGTCATAAAAGCACCCATCTTCATTGTGCTAAAAACACTTGAAAGAAAGGCTAAGGACAAATCTCGAATGTATATATATCTTATGAGCAATAATTTATTAAGCAAAAAAAAAAAAAAAAAAACTCAGTGCAGCTAAAAGAAAATGAAAAGATCATTGTTCCTTTACACGGAAGTCAACTTCAACCTCATAAAAAGCTGGTATACCAGCCAGCAATCACAACATAAATACAAAAACATACTTGGGTTACACAAGAGCACACTACTCCAACAAATGTCTGTAGCAAATTTTTTGGAGCAACGTTAATGTCACTGAAGATGAGTAACATCATTCAGAGCTACCATATCACTTGTTGCAAAATGATGTTTTCAGCACGGTCCATCTAAGACTGCAACAAAGACTTACTGAACAAACATTGCAGTTAAAGGAAGTAATATATAAAGAAAAATCCAACAAGCTTTCCCACTTGAGACCATATTAAGGAAATGATGTTACTTTTTTTTGTTTGTAGTATTAGTTTTAAGATGATAGAATATGTACGCATTGTGTAAAAACAGCAAGAGAATACATAACTATAACTCTCAACCTTAACTGACCATACAAAATGCATGATACACCAACAACACTAACGAAAATTCATGCTTTCATGGTACTATCCATATACCCAAATAATGATATTATATTGTATTTCCAACAAATATAGCAAGAAAATCGACTAGAAAAATATCACATTTTTTTATCAGCAATCTGTCACTCTAATCAACATACAGGATAAAATACGAATATTTAAACCAACCTTGCAAGTTCCCTGAAAAACACCTCTTTGTGACTATACAGACTGTGGACAATCAAATCCAACAGCCGACTGACCTGCATTTAACCAACATCTTAAAGTATAAAGCCACAAAGTATAAAATTATTTAAATATATATATATGATTGAAAGTTGAAACTAATACAGAAGACCAAACCAATGCTTAGGAACTAGTTACTTCAATAGGGTGCATATCACTTGTCATAACAAAATGCCCAACGAAAATTAGAAATGTTACACAAGATAATTTTCTTCATCATTAACACAGCACCTGCAAGAATAGACTTAAAACCTAATAGGATTACAAGTCTATCCGGAGAGCTAAGAAGAATCTAAGTTGCTACGAACATAAAATTCGCTGAACATTAAGGTATCATAACTATTTTGCCTACATCTCTTTATCAAAAATGTCTTCAAAACGGAAATCTTCCTTAGTTAGAGAAAACCTCTTTTATCTGAAGTATATCAGGAGAACCTGAGATGCCCTGCTCAAAGAATCAAGTTCTATAGTTGAACCAACAGACTAAAAGCAACCCAACAACAATAAAATGCACAAAGAACAAACTAAATCGACAAAGTTTAAGAAATAAAAATTTAAATTCAAGATAGCGAGTAAAATGCAGAAGAAACGACGACCTACCTCAGCCTGGTACTCAAACTTCTCCCCTGAAGATTCTTCCACTGCCTTCTTGGCGACGGCCGCTTCGCACCTGATCACCATCTGGCGCCCCCTCTGACCCACCTTGCATCTCAATCCGGCCGAAGTAAATCCGCTTCTGGATTGGGCTGGCAGATGAAGGAACGAGGAGGTCCGGGACCCCAGAGCTCCACCGGAACTGAGCCTCGAAGTGGCAAGAGGCGGGTGGAGGGAGGCGGTAGGAAAAAAAAATCCCCAAGCTGCATCGGGATAGCACAGGCGCCATGAACTCGCCGGAGAATAGGAGCTGAAGAAGCGGCGACGAACCCGTTGGAAGAGTGATAAATAGTCGTCAGGCAGTGTAGAGGGTTCTAGAACAAGATCGTAGGGTTCCTCGATTAATAGGCCTTCTTTTTTATTTCAAAACAAAAAAAAAATAAAGGGAATTTATTGAATTAAGAACGCAATTAAGGCTTTAAAATGCTCCCTTTTGTTGTGGAGGAGTATTTGTGATTTTAGTAATTTTAAAAAATATATATAATGTATTATTTAATATTTTAAAAAAGCTCAGATTGTGATTTAGTAAATTGCCATTTGAATCTCTAATACAGATTGAGCCGGTCAAATCGAGGGAATGTACGGTGATCTCGTAATTTTATTTCCAGCCTCCCATTCTTTTTCATGGCTTAAATTAATCATTACACGCCTAAATTTAGCATTAATTCCACCGCCTATTTAAATCGCCTCCTTCCTCCTCTCTCTCAATACCTTCGCCATGGCTTCCCTTCGCGCATGTATGCTTCTCCTGGCCATCCTCACCGTCGCCTTGCTGACCACACACACCGCCGCCGACGAAGCATCATCTTCCGCCGTCACTGACTGCCCACCTGAAAGCACCAACTGCCGGACCGGCGACTCTACGTCGCCGGACAGCTCGCCGTCGACGAAGGACGACGACAGCTATGACGCCGAGTCCCAAGGGTTTGAGTTCGACCAGGAGCTGGTCGTCCTGGGTCACTGATAGTATCAGCGACGATAATTAAGCAATTCAATTATTGGTTTTTAATTATTGGCAATAATTATATCTTTTTCCAACGAGTTGGTAGTTTAATGTTTGATCGAGTTGGCTGTTGATTGCATGGCAATTAATTGATAAAAAAAATGTCGAAAATAACATTTCTTTCACTCACACGTGATCAATGTGAGTATTGGTGTCGTACAAACTAATGCGTTGATGTGACAAGAAAGAGACAAAGGTTGAATCATCCATGGAACAACAAATTTACTGATGGCAATTGCCTAACAGATGTCTTCAACTTCCACGGAACAACAAAATAAATATCAACCATTCTTTTCGAAGAAGACGACGACGATGGAGCATCAGGTTTCTGACAAAATGCAGAAGCCAATTTGATTCGTAGGTTGATGACAGAAACATTTCAACAGGCGCCTGAGCTGGTGACAACGGCCTCAGGCCTAAAATTCACCTCTGTTAATTCTGTTCAGTGATCGTTATCATCGACGAACAATTTTGTTTGTTGCAGATTGCTGCAGTAGTCGACTTAGATTTGACAAAGGAGCGATTGAAAAACTCGATATTGATGTTTAAACAATTTAACCATTTCTTAGCAAGAGACGGATTGTGGTAAATCTCTAGTTCAAAGGGAGAAGCTAGGAAAAAGCACAGATCTGAAGTAGATAACTCTAGAATCTCAGTATTTTTCTCACCTTTAGAACAGTGTTTAATCCGAGTCGATCTTGATCAGCCCGATGTTCTTGTGGGCCGAGTCGCGGATGGCCGCCTCCAGAAGCGGTAGCCTCGACATGTAGCTCCGCACTTCGTTGCGGATCATCTCTTGCATCGCCGCCAAGAACTCCTGGCTAAATTGAAAAGGCGGATCGCCGCCTTCCGCCGGCAGCAGCGGCGGCGGCGGCGGCGGCGTCTCTTCGAGTTGCCTCGGCGCAGCGACGACTCCGGAGTCGTCGCTGCTGCTCTTTTTCTGGTCGGGTATGTCCGCCGCTCGATCTGATCCGGGCAGAGCTAGCGACAGAGACGTCAGGGGATCGTGCTCGTCGGCGGAAGGCTGAGAAGCCGGAGCCTCCGCCGCGAAGTCGCACTGCTGCTCTTGAAAATGGGGAGAGGAATAGGAAGGCGGCAGCGCGACGCCTCCGGTTCTGGAAACCGGACGGTAAACCGGAAGCGGCGATGCTGCTTCTGCGTGCGTTCGTTGGCTGGAGTCGCTCGAATCGGACCTGGAAGAGCTGTCAGGGTTCAGACAAAGTTCCGCGGACGCGAGCACCAGCCCGACGCTGCGCGCCCTCTTCAGCGGCAGGGTCGGAAACTCCTCCTCTCCGCCCGCAGGCGGCGCCGCCGCGGCGGTCAGCGAGGAGGACTTCCGCTTGAGAGTGGAATTCCAGTGGTTC
>JBBUKS010242286.1:0-22037 GCA_038050645.1 Hedychium gardnerianum
CTCCTAGGGAACCCAGCCCTCAGCGGGCCCCAGCTCTCCATGGTTCCCAGCTTCACATAGCCTTGACTTCTAGGGGCCCTGACCCCCAGTGGCCCCTAGCTCTTCGCAGTTCCCTATCTTTACACAGCCCTGACTCCTAGGGGCCCTGGCTCTTAGCATCCCCCGTATCTCCGCGATTCCCCAACTTCACACAGCCCGACTCCTAGGAGTCCCGAATCCCAGCGACCCCTGGTTCTCCATAGTCCCCCAACTTCACACAACCCCGACTCTTAGGGGCCTCGGCTTCCAGCAGCCTCTGGCTCTCCGTGGTTCCCCAGCTTCACACAACCCCGACTCCTAGGGAACCCAGCCCTCAGCGGGCCCCAGCTCTCCGTGGTTCCCCAGCTTCACATAGCCTTGACTTCTAGGGGCCCTGGCCCCCAGTGGCCCCTAGCTCTTCGCAGTTCCCTATCTTTACACAGCCCCGACTCCTAGGGGCCCTGGCTCTTAGCATCCCCCGTATCTCCGCGGTTCCCCAACTTCACACAGCCCGACTCCTAGGAGCCCCGAATCCCAGCGATCCCTGGTTCTCCATAGTTCCCCAACTTCACATAGCCTCGACTCCTAGGAGCCCCGGCCCCCGACTCTTCGTGGTTCCCCGGCTCGCATTGCTTTGCCAACATAATCTGGAATGGATGACCATTGTTCACAGAAGACACGGATAATGTAACCATTATTCTGTAGAGGACATAGGAAACACATTCATTTGCTCCGAGTAAATGACAAGTAATTGGAGTAACATGGGCGAAAATCTCAAGGCACCTGGAGAACGTGGACATGCAAGCACGACCTTATAAAAGGTCGTCTGCCCCCGCAAGTAGAGATACGCATACATACGCATCTATAAACTCTAATTACTGTTCATCTTCTTCTTTCCTTCACGGAACCTTAACTTAAGCGTCAGAGTGACCGCACTGGGAACCCCTTGGCCATCATTATAACTCTCTCCTTCTAGTTTTCCCCATATAGGCCTAGGTGGATCTCTCTACGAACTCTTGTTGTTCCCTGTGATCGATGAACAAGTCAGCATCGATGCCAACTAACCGGTGGCTCATCCGTTGGCATTTGCGGGCAAGATTAAATTGGCGTCGTCTATGGGAATAGTGAATTAAGACCTAAATCGAGATGTTGAGATGGATGACATTGGAATACCCAACGTTGTCACCATGACAACAGAATATTTCAACAAAAGCTCATCAAAGGATGACTCGACCAATAAGAATGCCTTGATCAATGGGAACGCCTCAAGCGACAATTCCCACTTTGGTGGGCACATCGACGATACAGGAGTTCTCTTTTGGATCTTCAGGAGAGACTCGCGTCTGGACCCTTCGAAGGGGAAAGCCCCTGCTCCAAGCGAAACAAAAGCTCCTCAAGGCCCTCCGTTTTCCAAATGTGTGCTTCAGGACGGGTTACCATGGCACTTTCTAGCATTGCAAATCAGAGAGTACAATGAAACTACTGACCTTGAGGATCATATTTGTAAGTTTGAGAATGCCTCCCTATTACATCAATATACGAACGACATTAAGTGTCGAGTCTTCTTGACAATCCTCTCAGGCTTGGTACAAAGATAGTCCAATTGACTCCCCGCTTCTTCCATGTATACATTTGAGAAATTCAAAATCGTGTTTATGCAACACTTTGCCACCAGCCGGAGGTATCAGAAAATCTCACATGATTTGTTTGCTCTCAAGCAGAAATCCAAGGAACCGTTGAAGGATTATCTACAATGGTTCAACTAGGTAGCCATGGATTCTCCTTTCGTTACCCAAGATGTGCAGGTCAGTGCCTTCTCCTAAGGCCTAATAGACAGAGATTTCTTCATATTTTTGGTCAAGAAACCTTCAGTCAATTTTGACAGATTATAGGTCTGGGAGCTTAAATATATTCAGGTGGAAGAAGCACAGTCTGCCAAGAGAAAGGAAGTCAAAACTTCGACTGCCACCCCTACTCAGTCGGACCGCAAGGCTCTGCCCCTTCCCCTGCAAAATCGAGAACACCTTAACTTTAGAAGCGACAAGATTGTGTAGACGGTGGAAGTTGCCTCGGCTCCGACTCTTGAGTCAAGTCAAGAGTTCCGCACGAGGGATTAATATTGCGCCTTTTATCAATCGAATACTCACTCAACCCGAGACTGCTAACAGTATGCTCGGGAACTGTGGTTGATGATCCGAAAGGTCCCCGGAATCGGCCAAGTCATGGAGAATCCCCCAAACCCTATCTACATCCTCGCCGCCCTGACTAAGATATTGCTCCGGATTGCCATTCAGATCGATGATCTCCTTCACCTAGAAGGGAGTCTCGATCCTCGTTCCAACCTCAGCAGGAAACGGATCGGGAAAAGGAGAAAGATAAAGGCAAAAGCAAGATGGATCTCTGAGGAACGCTCCATATGATTTCAATAGGACCAACAGACGGAGACTTCACTCAAGCCTAAAAGGCCCACGGTCGAAGGTTATAAAGTTATGGAGTCAGCGCCAGTTGAGGAAATGGATGAGGCCTGACCATCAGCTTTGAGCCCAAGGATTTAGAAGGGGTAAAGACTTCCTATGATGATGCCCTGGTCATCAAAGCCCGGATCACCAATTACATAGTGAAAAGGGTGTTTGTTAACACGGGTAGCTCCATTAACATCATTTTCAAATGGGCTTTTGACCAACTGCAGCTCAAAAAGGAAGAGGTCCACCCTGTGAACACCTCCCTGTATGGGTTTACTGGACATGAGGTGTAGCTAATGGGCTAGATTAACCTTTCCCTCTCTCTAGAGGGAGAACATGTGGTTAGGACGTGACGTACACCCTTCCTCATCATAAATATAGTTTCTGCCTACAATGTAATATTGGGGAGGTCGACACTAAGTGCATTCCAAGCAGTAGTATCCACTTTCCATCAGAAACTCAAGTTTCCTATGAAAGACCATATCAGGGAAGCAAAGGGAGACTAGTTAGCGGTTAGAAAATGTTATGTCAACATAGTCAAGACCTATTCGTGCAAAGCTCTGCAAATTCATGATACCTTGGTACAAACTGTTCAAGAGGTATCAATGTCTCTCTTGACAGAAGGCAAAGTGGATGTGCAAATTCACCCCGATCAGTCGGAGGGAGTTACTCGAGTTGCCATTGAGTCAGCCAAGATATGAGACTACGGGGCCTTATAAAGAAAAATTGGGGTTTCTACCCCTTGTATAAAGTCGGGAGAGCCTTTAGGAGGCTGATCCTAAGTCTGGAAGAGAAGAATAATACCCCATCATCTATTTTCTTTGGGTAATAAAAATAATGGAAGATTTAGAGAGATAGTGGAATGCTATACAAGCCAAAGATGATGGTTACACCGATCAAAATTTGGAAAGAATTCGAGCCAAGTTGCGATAATAAAATGCGAAAATATTGAGACACTTTAGTAAAGAAGGGCAGGATAGGAAAGCACATACCACTCAACAAATGACTCCTAAAGAAGGTTACATATCCAGGAGGAGGACGATCCAAATGGTCATTACCATTGGGAAGCAGAAGCTATTGATCAGTCGATATATTGTAGGTGATCCTTAACCTATCCAAAGCACCGTTACTGAAACTGGACTCAATGGACCTATACTAGGGAA
Source organism: Hedychium gardnerianum (assembly GCA_038050645.1). Taxonomy (NCBI): domain Eukaryota; kingdom Viridiplantae; phylum Streptophyta; class Magnoliopsida; order Zingiberales; family Zingiberaceae; genus Hedychium; species Hedychium gardnerianum. The sequence goes on from JBBUKS010242286.1 coordinate 3,644, forward strand.
CATAAGAAGATCCCGCAACCATGGATAGTCACGGTACTATATGAGGGAGACGATGTCCGGTGGGCATAGACCTATCGTTGATTGATGAAAGAGAAGCAAAAAAACAAGACAACTTACTGAAGGAGGCGAATCTGAAAGCCCGGAGATGAAGAAGATACATGCGACAAAAACAAAGACAAAGGTTATGCGATGAAGGCTAAGGCATCTTCCCTTCGACCTAATATACTCGCACTTGCTTGACTACGACCATCATATGCTTGCCATCCCATGGACGAGATGGATTTCTAGCCATTAGATAAGATGCTGAGATAAAATCAAATCTCTCTAATCATTATGATTGCGGTTGTGCTTCGTTTTCTTTACAGAAGGTCACATCCCATTAATATGACGTAACATATAATGAATTTATCCGATCTCGATCTTATGGGCATGAAATAACCTTGGAAGCACGCCAACTCACTCCAACTCGAAAATCAAGATAGATTGTGTGTGGTGTGCATTTAGTAGGCATGGCCACGTTTAAAGGCGTCAATCTTTCATTTAAAGCACAATCTTGAAAGATCACGCTTAAAGGATAGTCACATGGATGACATGATGGAGTCTGATTGACCACACAATAGTTCAGTCAGTTGGGCTTCCACCTCCTTCGACTAGACTTGAAGGGAGGCATGTGATATGAGAGGTAATCAAGGGATGCCACGTGGTAGGGAGGTCAATAATCCTACTAAGGTAGCATACCTCCAACTTCACACAGCTCTGACTCCTAGGGGCTCTCTAGCTCCTAGCAGCCGCCGACTCTCTGTAGTTCTCCAGCTTCACATTGTCTTGACTCCTAGGGGCCCCGGCTCCCAGCAGCCCCTGGCTCTTCTCGATTCCCCAACTTCACACAACCCCGACTCTTAGGGGCCCTGACTCCCAGAGGCCCCCGGTTCTTCACGGTTCCCCAGCTTCACACAACCCCGACTCCTAGGGGTCCCGGCTCCCAATGGCCCCCGGCTCTCTGCTGTTCCTGATGAGTGTAGACTATGCATGTTTTTAAGCATCGTTTAACATATATCTTGTAGCATTTCAAGAGCATAATTTACATTCGCACACCCTATTACTACTTTATTTCATTACTTTTACTATTTTAGTTCGGAGAGCTGCTCTTTGCTTATTTTCATTGATATGACACAAAGTTGAAGCTAAAACAGAGTTAAGAAGACCAATTCCCAAATACTTTTCAGCTGCCACGGCCGTGGCCATGGGCCATGGCTAATTTGGAGAGGTCGTGCCGGAGTCCTGAGCCTTCCCAATGCTCACCACAGGCTGCCCGTGCTAGCCGACATGGGCTATACCCGATTTCAAGACTTCTTCAGCGCTCGCCATGGACCGCCCATGCCAACCGACACGGGCTATACCAAAAATTTAGCCTCTTCAGCATTCACTACAGATTGCTCGTGCCAGCTGACATGGGTCGTGCCGGATTCTAGGTGATTCCAGCATTCACCACGGGCTGCCCGTGCCAGCCCGCACGGGCCGTGTCCAATTCCAAGGCTTTCCCAACGCTTTCCATGAAAGGGTCGTGCCACCTTGCACGACCCAACACGGGCAGGCCTTGTTGATGGGCATGGCCAGTGTCGAGCACCTAAAAGTTCATTATAAAAGGGGCTATTTTGGAATCTGAAGGGCATCTTGGACCAGGGGGCTCTGCCCCTTTTTTGGAGAGGGTTCTCCTCTTCTTGGGAAATCCTAGAGCTACCACCCAAGGAGACACAACCATCCATCCATCGATTGGAGCATGGAGACCCTTCCGAAGACACCGACATCATCTCGCTAAGCTTTCTCTTTTCTTTTCTTTTGGTTTAGAGTTGTAATTGCTTAATTTCATGTCTTTTGATTGTATCTCCATCTCCATAGAGTAGACTTTTTGATTCTAGGATTAAGAAGTAACCCTATTGATATGTAAACAACTCTTTTGTTTGAATCTATAAAGTTTGCATGTTTTCTATTTGATGATATGCTTGTTTATGGTCTGGATCTACTATGTACACATGAACTTGATGTCAAAAGCTCAAGATTCGTATTCCATGAGGATTTGGGGAGAAACTAAAAGGAGAATCCAATCCTCCGACTCGTAGAAACCCCAGACATGGAGAGTCGCCTATGAAAGTAGATCGGTATGCCACGAGGAGTAATAGGCTATCATAGATCATAATGGATCGTTCCAATTCATCACCACACAGTAAGAGGAGGCAACTCAGGAGTTGTGAGATCATGTGACAGAAATCTTCTTAGAAAAGTAATCCCTCGACTCTGTTGCTCTGAAAGTAAACAACGAATTGGAATGGATACGCTGGTGTAGTACCAAAAGTTCACATCGGATAACATAGGATAGTCTACCTATATAAATAATTATTGAGAATAGAAAATCAAACATAGATTAGGTATTTACAATTATTGTGGTAAAACCAAAGTTTTAGAATCACTTTTCTCACATCGAATTCTCCTTGATCTCTTTCTCTCTTTTCCCTATTCCCATTCTATTCTCTGATTTCTCCCTTTAGTTATTTCTTTTCAAACAACTCACACACACAATTTGTCTAGACAATCACATTTACTTAGTAAACTAGTACTTAACCACCAGTCCCTGAGGATCGATATTTTATTACTTGATGACAGAATCGTGCACTTGCGATTTTCCACATCAGTTCCCCAGCTTTACACAGGATCGACTCCTAGGGGTCTCGGCTCTCCACAGTTCCTCGGCTCCAAGGGGCCCAGACTCTTCGCGGTTCCCAGACTCGTGTTGCTCTCCCCACGTAATCTGTCGTTGCTCACGGAAGATGCAAACAACATAACCGTTATTCTGCGGAGGACGTGAGAAATACAACCATTTACTCCGAGTAAATAGCAAGTAAATGGGGTAACATGGAAAAAAAATCTTGGGGCACGTGGAGAAAGCGGACAGGCAAGCATGACCTTATAAAAGGTCGTCTGCCCCTGCAGGCAGAGGTACGCGTATATATGCATATACAAACCCTAATTACTGTTCATCTTCTTCTTCCCTCCATGGAACCCTAACTTGAGCGTTGGAATGACTGCGCTGGGGAACCCCTGGCCATCATTTAAACCCTCTTATTCTAGTTTTCTCCATATAGACCTAGGTGGATCTCTCTACGAACTCTTGTTGTTCCCTATGATCGACGAACAAGTCAGCATCAACGTCAACTGGTCGGTGGCTCATCCGTCGGCATTCCTAGGCAGAATCATTTGACACATCCATCATCACTGATCTGGGCTGTGATAATCGTCGGAGCTACGAAGGAGATAAGGGTTTTCACTTCCTCTTTGGAATTCTACTTCCACCGGTCATATCACCATCTCCTCTTCATTTCAGCTAGAAGACACTTCCTGATAAGCCATCTCTGGTTTCTTCCTCTTCATAGCAATCCAATCTGATACAATCTTGGGGATGCCCGACCCCTAGCTTGACTTGTAAGCACCATTTTGAGCAAAAGATTACTCCATTATTGATATATAGTTTCATCTCCATTAGATCTAATTGTCTGGAAGAGTGTTAGGTTCAATTTTCTCATGCCTTTGAATTTGAATCTGAATTGATTCTTAGTTGGTTGATTTGCACTCAAGTGATTTTAAATACTACTATTCGTGCTTGATTTCAATATTGCAGTATATTAGGTTAGGTGAGATTGGTTGTTTTTTCAATTGCATGATTTGCTTGGCATTCGTAGTATAGTTTCTTGATTTCCTATTTGATGTATGTTAGCTAGCTTATGTTCTTTGTCTCTTTTGATAATTGCATCACACACAAAACCCCATAAAAAAAATCTTATCTGAAGATTAACCATTATTGTTGTAATCCTCGAGAGATGATCTGGGTCATTCTCTTTACTACATTAGTATAGAGAGGTTTTGAAAATTGTTTGATATTGTATCACGACAATATAGACATTATGAAATTGATGTCGTTGCTGGGGATTCACAATGGTGTTTGTTGATTTTTAGATTGTGTATTTAATTTTAGCTTGTTTCTTTTTAGTGTGCCTAGTGATCTTGTTGGTTTAATGTGCAATGCATGATCAGGGCTTCTGGTGAAAAATTGATTGAGTTTGATCCAAAGATTAAGAGGACATTTCACACTTTATAGAGAGCTTAGAGAGGTTTTTGTCACGTATGTCTACAGTTCCTCAAATTTTGTGTGCGACATGACACTTAACAACAACAACAGAATCCTCAGAGAGCTTGCATCACCAGATGTGTCATATCAACCTTTATATATTCAGTACCCTGAGTTGGATGTGGATTTTGAGCTAAGATCTGGGATTATACATCTACTTCCAAAGTCTTATGGTCTTGTTGTCCATGATCCAAACAAACATTTGCAAGAATTTCATGTAGTATGCTCAACAATGAAGCCACATGATATATCAGAGGAGGGTATCAAGCTTAGAGCGTTTCCATTCTCTCTAGCAGACATGGCTAAAGATGGTTTGTATTATCTCCCTTCTGGCACTATCACATATTGGAATGAGATGAGAAGAGATTTCTTGGATAAGTTCTTTCTTGGTTTTAGGACCATGGCGATCCGGAAGAGTATTTGTGGTGTTCGGCAATTGACAAAGAAGACTCTTTATGAATATTGGGAAAGATTCAAAAGACTGTATGCTAGCTGCCCTCAGCATCATATTAGTGATCAGTTGCTCATTCAGTACTTCTATGAGGGTTTACTATCCATGGATAGAAATATGGTGTATGCAGCTAGTGGAGGAGTATTAGTCAACAAAACTCCTACCGAGGCTAGAGAGCTTATAAAGATCATGGCTATCAATTCTCAGCAGTTTGAGATCATACAAATGGTTGTAAAAGATTTTCATGAAGCCCATGTACCTTGTCTTGAGCAACACCGAATGGAGAGTAGGTTGGAGGAGATAGCTTCTCTTATTAGATAGACGACCTTGAATCATTCGCAATTAGTACAAGCAATGAGAGTTCGTGGGATCTGTGCTAGTACATCTCATCTGACGGATACATGTCCCACTCTTCAACAAGACGAAGGCTCTAGTTTTGCTAAGGCAGTGGCCATAGCTAATGTGTTTCCTAACAAACCTTAGTATTATCAACCTCAGCAACAAAGTAGGTATGAATCCATGTCTAGACCTACAACTATGGTTGGAGAGATCATCCAAACTTAAGGTATGAGAATGCACAATAACATACTAACCATCCTCCTCCAGCATATCAGAGGTCTCCTGGATTTTACAATAACCCAATGTCGAACAAACCACAATAGTTTTAGCAACCCAGACAAGTTCCTGGCCTTAGCCAACCAGAATCTTCAACGTAGAAATTAGAGGAGCTTATGCAACAACTCTTTTTGTAATGACAACAACAAATGGTAGTGCAACAACAAAAGATTAATGTGTCAATACAGAACTTGGAGAGACAGATGAGCCAACTTGCATCAACCATTGGACAGTTACAATCACAAGGCTCAAGTTAACTTCCCTCGTAGACTATTCCAAATCCAAGGGGGAATGTGAGTGTCATTACACTCAGAAGTGGCAAATCCACTTCTAATCTTACACCTGTAGCTCTAGTTTTAGATTCCAACTGCTCAAATTCAAATTCTGAACCAAATGCACAACCACAATCGAGTTCTGAGCCGCATGTGCCATTACCCTTTCCTTAAAGGCCAGTACAACCTAGGAGAAATACTGATGTAGAAAGGGCTATGGAATTTCAGGAGTTGATGGATGTATTCAACAAGGTGGAAGTGAACATCCCTTTGTTAAAGATAATCAAGCATGTTCCAAAGTATGTAGTTTTTGAAGGACCTATGTATGCACAAGAGAAGGCTGAAGGGTAATGAGTTGGTCAGTATGAGAAAGAATATATCTACACTCATTTAGACGATGCCCTAAAAGTGTAAGGACCCGAGATTTTGTACTATACCTTGCGTTATTGGAGACAGTATTTTTGAGGATGCTATTCTTGATCTTGGAGCGTCTATAAATGTAATGCTTAAATCTATATTCCAAGCGCTTGGTATTGGTCCTCTACAACTGATAGGAGTGGTGATTCAATTGGAAAATAGGAGTTTTGCTCATCCTGCAAGAGTAATTGAGGATGTTTTGGTGAAGGTCGAAGAGCTAATTTTTCCTGCGGATTTTTACATTCTAGACATGGAGGGAGATTCTCTATGAAGTTCGACTCCACTTATTCTTGGGAGACCGTTCCTCAAGATAGTCAAAACCAAAATTGATGTACATGCAAACACTCTTTGATGAAGTTTGGAGATATAGTGGTTCAGTTTAGCATTTTGGATGCAATGGAATACGAGGATCTCTCTCTACTTGGTATAGATGTGTCAGATGAGTTGGACTGTGAGGATTTTGATGACTTATCAGATTTTGCTACTTTATTTGATTCCTTTGATAATGATGATTTTGATGCAAATAATGAGAGTGGTGAATCATTGACTGACCATCTTGGTGATACTGTTGTAGATGAGAGTACAAGGGTATGTGTAGTGGAAGCAGGTCCTGAAAAATTGTTTCCCTTAGTTTTACAACCACCAAGGCTGGAGCTAAAAATTCTTCCTAATCATTTAAAGTATGCATACTTGGAAAGGACGAGCAACTTTCGGTCATTATTGTCCAGAACCTTGAGCCTAATCAAGAAAGGAGATTATTGGATCTTCTGAGGCGATTTCAGAAAGCTATTGGGTGGATAATTGCCAATATACCCGGTATCAATCCTTCCACCTGTATGCACAGGATTCTTTTGGAAGATGATGTCAAGTCAGTGAGGTAGACGCAAAGGAGACTCAATCCTCTAATCTTGGATGTGGTGAAAAAAGAGGTAACCAAGCTTTTACAAGTCGGAATCATTTATCCAATTTTAGACAGCAAATGGGTGAGTCCAGTGTAGGTGGTACCAAAACAATCAGGTGTGATAGTGGTGGCAAACAAAACAACGAGTTGATTCCTACTTGAATATAGAACAACTAGAGGGTCTATATAGATCACAGGAAGATGAATCAAGTCACTAAAAAGATCACTACCCACTCCCATTTATTGATTAGATGTTGGAGAGACTAACGGGCAAGTCTCATTATTGCATCTTAGATGGATACACAGGATACTTCCAGATTTACATAGTCCCAAAGGACCAGGAGAAGACCATGTTCACTTGCCCCTTTGGAATCTTTGCATACCAGAGGATGCCATTTGGTCTTTTCAATGCTCCAGGTACATTCCAAAGATGCATGGTAAGCATTTTCACCGATCTTTTAGATACTTGCATTGAGGTATTCAAATTTCACTATGTATGGTTCATCTTTTGATGCATGCTTGGCCGACCTATTTTAGGGTTTTGCAGGGATGTGTAGAGATTGACCTTGTTTTCAATTTTGAAAAGATGTCATTTCATGGTTGAGTAGGGAATAGTACTAAGTCATATAGTCTCTAGGAAGGGAATTGAGGTAGATCCTGCTAAAATTGATGTTATCTCTTCTTTATCTTACCTCGCATGCATGCGGGAGGTGCACTATTATCTTAGACATACAGGATTCTACAGACGCTTCATTCAGGATTTCAGCAAAATTGCCCTTCCACTATCCAGCTCATTGCATAAAGAGGTGGAGTTCAATTTTGATCAAGCGTGCAAGGATGCATTTGACTATATGAAGGAGGGTCTTACTTCTACTCCGATCATCAGACAACCATATTGGACACTTCCTTTTGAGCTGATGTGTGATGCCTCCAACTATGCAGTGGAGCGATTTTGGCACAAAGAGTTAAAGGAGCGTCTCACGTCATCTACTACACTTCACATACATTGGACTCAGCTCAAGCCAACTACACCACCACAAAGAAAGAGTTTTTAGCAATAGTTTTTGCATTAGATAAGTTTAGATCCTATTTGCTTTGCTCTCACGTGGTGATTTTTTTCTAATCATGCAGCTCTCAAGTTCCTTATAAATAATCCAGATGTGAAGCCACGATTGATTAGGTGGATGCTTGTGCTCCAAGAATTTGACATGGAGGTACGCGATAGGAGCGAGAAGGAAAACTTAGTAACCGATCACTTGAGTAGGATAGAGAGGGACATCAAGCCTACACCTATAGAAAATTATTTTTTGGATGAACAACTTTTACAGTTGCAAGGTAAACCTTCCATGGTATGCAGATCTCATTAATTACTTGATCGCAAAAGTTTTACTTGCATATTTCACACAAGCACAAATCAATAAGTTAAAAAGTGATACTAAATATTATGTTTGGGATGAACCGTACTTATGAAAATTTTACAGCGACCAAGTGATTAGACGATGTATTCCGAATGATGAGTTCCATTCCATGCTTTCATTTTGTTATCCTCTATCTTGTGGAGGACATTTCGGTCCTCAACGAATTGCTAAGAAAGTTTTGGATTCTGGTTTGTATTGGCCTACCCTATATCATGATGCCTTTGAGTTTTATAAAGCATGTGAACGTTGTCAATGGGTTGGGAATATAGGACGTAAGAATGAAATGCCCCAACAATCCATGTTGTTTTGTGAGGTTTTTAATATTTGGGGTATTAATTTTATGGGTTTATTTCGGCTTCTTTTGGATTCATTTACATACTCTTGACAGTTGATTATGTTTCTAAATGGGTGGAGGTCATCCCCACTAGGACTGATGATTCTCCAATTGTTGTCAATTTTGTCAAGTCTAATATCTTTTATAGGTATGAATTACCTAGGGTGATCATTAGTGATCAAGGATCCCATTTTTGTAATAGACACATGAATGTTTTCTTGAACAAATATGACGTTCTTCATAAGGTGTCAACTCCCAACCACTCTCAGACAAATGGACAAATAGAGGTTTCAAATAGGGAGATTAAGTAGATTTTGGAGAAGACAGTGGGGCCAGATAGGAAGAATTGGAGCAAGAGGTTGGATGATGCACATATCGGACTGCCTACAAAATGTCGATAGGTATGTCATCGTACAAGATTATTTTCGGTATGACTTGCCATTTACCAGTGATGATAGAGAACAGAGCCTATAGGGCAGTGAAGGCATGCAATCTTGACATGAACCAAGCCATAGTTAAAAGGAAATTACAATTGCAAAAATTAGAGGAACTTTAGCTTGTCGTCTACCATAGATTGCATGAACTTATAGATCTAAGCAACCTTTGCATTTCACAAACACTTAAGGTTAACTATTTGTATATTGAGCCACATAAATGGGCATCATATGCTAGATTAGACCTTGATTCCAAATGCTTATGTTTGTGCATCGACATAAACCAAGATTAATAAACCCAAATTGATTACTTAGGTGATCAACTTGTTGAAGGATTATGTCCTATAGACACTTAAGCTGAAAATATTTGTTGGACATATCAAAACAGATTTTAAAATTATTTTTTAAAATTTATATTTTTATCTAAAAAATTACTTTTGATTGATTAACTTAGTTAACTTTCTAAAATTAGGATTTTCGTTAACTAAATCATGCACAAGCGACCTATAAATTTGAGTAAAGACTTAATGACATTAGTTAAGACTTAATTACAACCAATCTAACTGATATCTTTATCAAACCTTTAATAGAAGTTGAATTTAGTACCCATAGGAGAAGACTCGACTTATACATAGTTGAATCACTGATACTTCTTATTTAACTATTTTAACTAGGTTAACTTTCTTGTTTGACTTCATTATTTTATAATTAACTTGACCAATTTTTTCTTTTACTTCATTTCCATTTTGATATGTTAACCTCACTTAACTGTTGTTTAGTTAACTTAACGCATGATCTTCTATGACTTAACTACATTTTATCTAGTATTCATTACATGCATAAGAGGAAAATGTAATCTTGAAAAGGTATTTTAAAATGCATTTTCAAAACTTAACTTGATTTAGAAAATTTATTTTTGCAAACTTGATTAAAAAAAAATACATGTAAGGTTACTTTTGTAAAAATATGAAAATTTTCAAACATTTCACCCTATTTTTGATATTTGTCAAAGGGGGCGAAAAGTTTTAAAGTTAAGAGAGAAAAGGAAAATATTATATTCAGGGGGGGAGGAGAGAAAAATTAAAGGGGAGAAAATATTTTACTCAAAGGAGAATAAAATATCATGCTTTATTTTTCTAGCTTTAAATATGATTTTCACACATCAAAAAGGGAAAGATTATTAGTACAGGGAACACCACATCAAACCTATGTTTTGATGTATGATAAAGAAGTTTAAAGTTAGACTATTTGTAAATCTAATATGTTTGTCAAGTGTTCAGGCGTAGGAAACTTGATAATAAGACTTGGAAGGTCAAGTGACCAAGAACCAAGCAGAAGGAAAGTCCTAGTGGGTTAAGTGACTAAATGCTAGATAGGAAAGTTTAGATGAGTAAGAGAGACTAGACATCTAGCAAGCAGGTCAAGTGACCAAACTCTAATGGGTTAGGTGAGCAGACATCAGAAGTAGTGGAAGTCCCAATGGGGCATCAGGTAGTTGGATTAGACACTTGGCATGATAAGTCTTTGAGTTACCAGGCACGTAAGCTATGAGAGACTTTCTAACACAAAAAGTGGTGATGAGTGCTTCATCTTTTTGGGGTTGAGGGTAGTCTTTATAGCTAGGCGCAAACCTGACAAAGAAATCGCCTTGGGTTTTGAAGTCAAGGTGGGCAACAAGTATTGCCCAAATAGTAGAATATAGTCGTGGAGTAGAAACCCAAGAGGGAAGCCGAACCACGTTAAATGCCTTGTATTTTTTTGTGATATTATTATGTTTAATTATTTCCATTGTGATTCACGTACTTAGTCTATTTTCGCTATATTTAAATTATTACTCTATTTGTCTTTTAATTTCTATCATCTCAAAAATTGAACATACTATTCACCACCCTCTAGCGTATTCGCGATCCTACAATAAACACAAGAGAGGAAGCTCAAACTTTAGGGGAGTCTCTAAGGTAAAACTCAAGATATCATTATTTAATGAAATTCCTTCGTATTATGATAAGAAACATGCTAGAACTAAATTTTATTATTTTAGTGCTCACTATTATGAAAATAGAAAATTTGATAAACTTAAAAATAATTCTAGAGTGTGTAATGCTAGAACTACTATACCTAAGGTACAGTTTACTGGATTCCAACAGGGGTCATTCCCATTTCGCTACCTTGACATCCCATTGGCAACAAAAAAACTACATACCAATAATTATAGAGAACTGACCAATGTCATATTGCGCAAGCTTGCATCATGGCCCAATCACACACTGTCCTATGCAAGTAAATTTGAGCGGGTCAAGACAGTTTTGCAAGGCATCGAGTGTTTTTGGCTCTCCATCCTCCTGATTCCATGTTTCGTCATTGATAAACTTTATTTCATTTGCCGATCCTTTGTTTGGACATCCAAATACCCGCTAATCTCTTGGGCGGGTGCTTAGCAAAGGAGGAGGGCGAGTATGGAGTTCACGACCTATGGGCATGAAACTTGGCTTTACTTTGCAAATCCTTATGGAACGTGCAACGGAAGAAGGGCTCTCTTTGGGTGAAATGGGTCCGCCATTTGTACTACTAACACGCTAACTTATGTGAGTGAAATTCCAAGGCCTCTGATTTTCCTCTGATTAAGAAACTATTGTAGGTCAGGGACATCCTATGCGAACGAACCGACACAACACAACAAGCACAAAACCTACTAGCCGATTGGTACAATTCTATTCAGCGGGGTTCAGCAGTAGCATATCAATTCTTTCGACCATGAAGTGATGTGTGTATTTCATGCATGATTTTTAGTATTGTTTTGCATGCATTTTGTTTTATCACATGAGCATATCTTGCATACTTGCATTTTCTTTTTATTATTTTTATTCTTTTTGTTCAAAGATATGTTCTTTATGCTTTTTAATTGTTAGATGCGAAGTTGGAGCTAAATCGGAGTTTAAAAGCCTTGGAACAAGAATTCAAAGCAAGGAACACGCTTTGGTCATTTCCCATGACACGGGTATGTTCCTCCAGCCGAGTTGTAGGATGTCTTCTTCTTTGTCTTTCGGTTGTAACTTCATCTACATGGAGTAGTACTCTAGATTATAGGATGAGGGAGTAGCATGATATATTGTTGACATTCATTTTCTATATCTATTTGTCTTTTTTATCACATGATATGTTTATCTATAATCCGGCTTTATTGTACATACATGATTATAACATTAACCATGCATCTTCACATCCCACGGGATGTGGAGAAGGACCGAATGGTGAACTCAAATCTCTGACCCATAAAGACTAAGACGTGAGAAGTTGGTCACGAAAGTAGTCCAAAACCTTTCGAGGACACCATTGGCTATCACAAAGCTTAATGGGTTTACCCTGATTCGGTGTTATGAAGTAGAGGACCGTGGGGCACTATGACAGGAGCCTCCCTGAGAAAGCAGTCACTTTAGTTAGGCTACCTTGAAAGTAAGAGTCGCGTTTGGGTAGACACACTGGTATAATTCTAAAAGTTTATACCAATACCTCAAGTTAGACCATTTGCATGCAAATAAATATTGAGGTAAGAAAGTAAATAGTATTTAGGGTGTCAACAGTCATTGTGGCAAAATTTAAATCCTAGAATTGCTTCCCAAAATTGGATTTTTTTTCTATAACTTATTGTGCTCTCTCGATTCATTTTCTTTCTTTCTCAACTCTTGCAATTTTGATTGTCTAGATAACTTGCTTCGCAATTTCGGCTAGTACTTGATTTTATAGTCCCTGTGGAATCGAGCTTTTTATTACTTGACGACATCCGTGCACTTGTGATTTTCGCCCATTAAGTTTTTAGCATCGTTGTCAGGGACTGTGTCATGATGATATTAGTTGGATTACGATTGGGTTAATTTAGACTTCTTTCCTTCTTTACAATTTTCTCTTTCTTTCCTGCTTTTCTTTTTTGTCTCATTCCTTTTTTGACCTTTCTTTTTCTACAGGTGATCAAGATTTCCTTTTATGCTCAGGTCTAACAAATCAAAAGATCTTCTTGTTGATTCTGAAATTGATAGGACCTACCATAAAAGGTGCAACCTAAAAAGGCAGTCAAAGGCGGAGCAAAATCAAGCAATTTCAACCATGGCCAACAACGAGAACAAGACGTTGAAGTACTACACTGCTCCTAGCGCCAGAGGCCTGAGGTCTAGCATCATATGAGGTCTTCGATCGATGCAAACAACTTCGAGTTGAAGCTTGCTTTGATCCATATGGTCCAATAGAACCAATTTGGAGGAGCACCTACAGAAGATCCTAATTTGCACTTGAAGGTATTCTTAAAAATATGTGCAACTCTGAAATATGATGGTGCTACTGCAAATGCAATTAGGTTGCTCCTATTCCCTTTCTCACTGAGGGATAAAGCAAAGGCGTGACTCCATTCACTTCCATTGGACAACATCTCTACATGGGACCAATGTGAACAACGGTTCCTTAACAAGTTCTTTCCTCCGAGCAAGATAGCCCACCTGAGACATCTCATCACAAGCTTCACGTAGAAAGACGGAGAGTCCTTGTTCGAAGCGTGGGACCGATTCAAGGGATTACTACAGCAATGCCCCTACCATGGATTGGAGAAGTGACTTTTCATCCATACCTTCTACAATGGGATCTCTTATGCAACAAAAATATCCCTAGACTCCGCAATTGGTGGAACACTGATGAACAAGAGATTGGATGAGGCTGAAGAAATCATAGAAAACATGACACTCAACCACCATCAATGGGCATTTGAACGAGGTAACCCCATGAAGGCCACAGGTAAGTATGATGTAAATACCCTTGATTTGATTGCAGCAAAGATGGGCACGCTCGCAAAAAGGTTTAACTCTTTCAATATAAATTTTGCAAACCTAACTAATGCATCCTGCGAGATTTGTAGTATAATAGGACATGCGATGGATAGTTGTCAACTTGGCGTTGCTTTTGCACAAGTGACCCAAATTGAAAAAGTGGACACCATCAACAATTCAGCCAGAGGCAGAACAATTCCTACTCAAAGACATACAACCCTGGCTGGAGGAACCATCAAAACTTCTCGTATAGAAACAATCAAGATCAAAGAGGGTAGAGTACTTATGAGAAATCACTGGGAGTTCAATAAGCACCTCCGAAGTCTAGACTGGAGAACATTATTGAAGGCTTCATCACCTCACAAGCTCAGACGAACGAGGAATTCTGACAGCAACACACGACCACCGAGGAGACCATCAAGCAATTGAAAGGTACATATGACAATCTTGTGAATCATACTAAAATTCTTGAAACTCAAATTGTGCAGATCACTAGCTCTTCATTAAGGACTCCAGGGAGATTTCTAAGACAACCAGAGACAAACCCCATCAAACATTGCAATGTCATCGTCTTGAGTGGGAGAGCCTTGACAGAACCACATGTGCTCAAGAAGGACAAGGAGAGTGATTAAATCAATGAGGATGGAGCGACTTGGATAACCATTGATGATACTCACGAAGAATCCGAGAAGAAGACAAACGAACCAAGCTCCAAGACTCCATTGAAAACTTATGTACCACCGGTGCCTTTCCCTCAAAGATTGGCCAAAGCCAAGAAAGACGAGAAATTTGATAAATTTCTGGAGATGATCAAGTTGCTTTGCGTGAACATACGTTTACTTGACGCTCTACATCAAATGCCGAAGTTTACGAAATTCATAAAGGACCTCCTCGCACACCGAAGAAAGGTAGAGGACTTCGAGACTATCACCTTAATGGAGGGGTGCAATGCATTAATTTTGAACAAGCTACTTTTGAAGCTCAAGGTTCCAAGAAGCTTCTCAATACCATACACAATCGGTAAGACAAAGATAGGTAAGACTTTTCATGACCTTGATGCAAGCGTAAGTCTCATGTCGATGTCAATTTGCAAGAAACTAGGATTAAGGGACTTGAAACTAACAATCATGATCTTGTAACTTGCTGATCACTCTTGTAGATACCCATTGGGTATTCTAAAGGATGTGCTGGTAAAAGTAGGTGGTTTCATAGTGCCTATTGATTTTATCATTTTGGAAATGGATGAAAACCCTAAAATCCCCATCATATTAGGAAGGTCATTCCTAGCCACTGTCGGAGCGGTTATTGACGTGAAAAATCATAAGCTCTCTATGGCGGTGGGAGAGGACAAAATAAAGTGTAATCTATCTAAGGACACTAACTTCTTGCATGCTAAGAATATTTGTTATAGGTTAGACAATGTTCAAAAGGGGAAGAAGAGCACCTGATGATCAACCACTAAATAGATCACCAAGGCCAAAAGATTAGAAGGTAGAACCGAAGGAGAAGGCTAACAAATACATCATTCCAGCATGAGCAAGAATGAGACTTGGGCCTCATGATAAAATTCACTACGGAGGAGGGGAACATACTCTGTTATATTTGAGAGGTGTTATTGGATAAATAAAATCACTATTTGAGTTTACATTCTCTATGTATCTGATTGGATCTTAAACTCAAATATGAAGTCTATAATACAATGCATAGCATGAGAGAAATTGTGATTAAATCACAATTAGTGGGTATCTCTTCATATGTAATTTTGTACGTATTAAAATATTTCCTAGTCGATGAATTGATGAGACTGACATCATCGATTCTGTAAAACTAGCATATACTACACTCCTTGGTTTAAACAAGTAGTCGATCCTAACTGGCTGAAAATATTGGGATGTTGAGAGTTAACATATGAATGTTGGTTAAGGGTAACTAATTAATCGGATGTGACCTACTATGGGACTTCATGTTATTCTATACATGTCTATGAAGATATCATTATAGCTCGAGTATAAATTTCCATCGACTTGAGGTAGTCAAGTCATCTTGGTCATGGAGACTTATACTTTGACATCTTAAGCAAGCATCTCCTTGGAGGTGTGACCCTAGGATAATTAGGAATAAGTCAAAGTACCCGAAGGTGTTTGAATAGTCCACAAATGATTCACCATTCCTTTGATAAGGAGATGTATATCTTTTGACCACTTATCAGGATTATTACTCATAAGTCTTTGGATAAAATAGAAACATGTCAAGAGGATGGTCTTCTTGGACAAGTGTTTGAGTAATTCGAATCCGTAGGACAAGGAACTATAACTTGGGCTAGGTGTGACATAGTTAGCCTAGTGGGGATTGATACATAGACTATGTTCTGAATCAAGCGGGTAAAAGATAAGTAAAAGGAATAGACGCACAAATAATTATAGCTGCTGACGGGTTTAGAAGTGATTCTGGAATCAACTATGATTTTTGATCATTTGGGGGTAATGATATACTACTAGGTGTCGCTCATGATCTATTCGTAATTAATGGTTAATTACAAATAGCTAACATAATCGGGAATCTATAAGGTCACATGCACTACGAGTTTATCCGAAAGATATAAAACGAGTTTAAGAATTGAATTCTCAAATCAAGAGAGATTGAGTCTGGTTGGACTAGAAAAAGGGCAAATATGGAAGATATTTTATCAGAATGGAAGTGTAGATGGGCCACGTCTTTTGAAGATGAATTGGACTTTCTTTGGTTTAATTAATTATTAACCAAATTGGTTTGATTTTAATTAAAGATTGTTTGGTTATTGAACCAAGGTGGCATGGTTTTGAATCAAGATGGTTTGGTCTTAAGCCAAACTTGAGGTTAATGAATTGGATTTTGGGTTAGTGGATATGAGTTTGAACTTATTCTTCAAATCTGTTAGGAGATCTATATATAGATTCGGGTAGAAGAGAAAAATTACACCAATTAGATTAAACCTAATTGTTAGGTTTTTCCTCCTCCTCTCTCTTCTCCTCTCTTTGATGCCGCTAACCAATAAAATTTTAAAACGTGCATAGAGACACCCAACATACTCCTCTCAAGACAAAGGCTCCAAGCTGAAGTTGAAACAGGGGTCGAGATGGTGACCTAAAATAAGCACTTCTTAGGAGGCAACCTAAGTTTTCTTTGGTTTTAGCTTTAATTTTTCCTTTTCTTTTTATTTTAGATTTTTTTTTAAAATTACTTCAGGGCCAGGAGCACCCATGAGATGGCTGTGGTAGCTGCCACGAGTGTGGAAAGAAAATCAGTGTAGAACACGGGCATGCTGTGTCATTGGACACCGTGCCTACCCACTCAGGGGAGAACATGACCTAGCTATGTTCCCCAACATAGCTATGCCCTCAGCCTCAAAGAAGAACACAATTGGCCTAGCCATGAAAAAAAAATTGCTCAGAAGGGGACACGACCTAGCCGTGCCCCAAACTGGGCGTGGGTGATTTTGGCCAGAGAGTCTGGCACGATTGTGCCGTTACTCTGCCGAGGATTTTTAACCCTTTTGAGCCATGTTCTTCCCCACGCCTAAGTCATGCACGCTGTCTCCTCTTCAAATTCTATCCTTCTTCTTCCTCAAAACCGAGATCAAATGCTTGCAAGACCTTCTGAAGTCCTTGATTTCATCTTCCTCGTCCTTCCCATCTCAAAAAGCCCTTGCTAAGAAACCCTACGTTTCCCTTATCTTCCAAGCAAGGAAGAGATCTTCTTCCTCTTTCTCCCTCAATCTTCAATCTGAGCACTCTAGAGAAGAATCTCTCTTCACTTCTTCCTCTTTTCCTCAAGCACTCTCTTACTTCATCCTCAAGGGAAGGATCATCCTCTTCTTGCACTTCCCTTTCTTTTCCCTTCCACTTCTTTTCTAATCCTAACCCCTAGCTTGAATTGTTTTTGTCTAATTTTCTTTGTAGGAAATCATGATGTTTAAGCGCCTAAAAAAGGGAGAGGCTTCGAGCTCCAAGGAGAAGGGCAAGCGTAAGACACACAACGAGGGTAACGACAATTTTTACGAAATTATTTTTCGCAATAATAATCATATGACTCATTTTGATATTCTTGTTAAACGTAAGATTGTTAATACTCGTTATATTGATGACTATGCCTTAGAAACCCTAGGAATTAAGGATGACATTTACTAGATGATCAATATAATATGTTAGAATAGTTTGATGAGTATGAGATATCCCACCTACCCTAGAGTCACCTTTGAATTTTTGAGTTATATGGAAGCCAACATTTTAACTAGAGACGGGAGTTGTGAGGGAAAGATACTTTTCGGATGTTCAATAAGGATTATGAGTGTTACTATTAGTCCTAAGAGTCAATTATGAGATAATTGACAAAGAAACTTTTGTATCATATTTCATTAATAAAAGGTAAAGTTTATAGTATTATATTTACTTCAGATCAATGTCAAATGAATAAGTATAATAATGTCCTAAGGTAGTAGGTTCTATTCTACAATATATCAATTGGTTGAATTGATAGTGAGAGACTATAGATATATATAGAATACTACTCTTAACTATTCCTA
>JBBUKS010242500.1:0-22030 GCA_038050645.1 Hedychium gardnerianum
ATCTTTCTCTTTCGTAATTCATAATCTTCTCTTCTTTTTTAGCTTTGGAACAATAACGATTCTGGTCACCCCTTTTTCCAGGAACAAAATAATCATACCCAAACGATCCTTTGTTTATAATTTAGTAAGTCTTTTTTGTTTCTACCTTCATCTAAGTAAATAAATTATTAAATATAGACGCAATTTCATGAATAAAAAATTATATCATATTTAAAATTAATATTCTACTTTAAAATCTCTTTGAAGACATCTAATAGAATTGAAATGATTCAAATCGAGCCTAAAATTAATTATAATTAAGTTATTAAAATGATTATTTAAGTTTAACTTATTTTTTTTTATAAATTTGAATTTGGTTTAAGTAATTTGATTTATTTAGATATTATCGAACTCTCAATTCAAGTTTATTTAATTATTTAAAAATTTTATATTTTATATTTATTTGATTAATTATTGAATTTGATAATATAAATTTGTTTGTTTATTTTAATTTTTATTTATTTATTTATGTTGAAAAAAATTTATTAATGAATATAATTGATAAATATTATTTACGTTGTTCATTATTCATGAATATTAATGAATTGAACACATATATGTTCAAACTTATTTATTTAATTTAAAAAAATTTATTCAATTAAATAAATGATGATTTCACTCATTCCAAGCATTACATCGTCGACCTCATACCTCATACGGAAATGAAGAAAGTAAATTACAATACCAAATGATCTCCTAAATAGAAATATATTTAATCCTAAGGGAATGAATAAGGATAATTTATTTATTTAATTAATCTTATATATTCATCACTATTTATAATATTAATGAATAATTAAATTGCACAACTTTCTTATAACTATCAAACTTGTTTTTAAGTCTTATTATTTTTAATTTTTAAGATCGAATCTCAACTTCAATAAATAAATAAATATATTTTTTAATAGATGATTAATTTAAAAATATTAAATTGATAGATCACCCACTATGAACACTTCTTAATTTATCCTAATAAATGATAATTTTTTTTCATAAGACTAAATAAATTATCACAAAATTAATCAGCATAAGTCATTTACTTGATACCAACCATTTTTTAGAAGAGAGAGGAAGATAGAATTGTTGATAATGCATTATTTTCACTTACCATTGAAGCATTGAGTTATATGACTATTCATGGCCTAATTTCACCTACCACATGAGGCTATGCTAGATATAGTAGAAGGATATTAAATTATCATCTAAATATTTATAATTCGATCTTTAATTATGATGTATTTATATATAAAAAAAATTTAAATGAAACACACAATCACGAGATAGTAGACCTTTTGATCGTTGCGAGTTTTTTTTGATTTATCTTAATGATCGATGAAATTTTTTCATGAAACCAAATTGATCACTTCAAATTTAATATTATCTGATTTATTATTATTTTTAAAGATATTTTTATTTAGACACTTAAAGTTGGGAATTTTAACGTTATCCTCAATCTTTACCTAAAATTGATAAATGAAAAAAATGCCCTTGAAAATAACAAGATCATGAGAATTCTCTCTCTAAATAGGTTAAAAAGGTATCCATTATTTTTGGCATTGTTAAAAAGAGTCTTATATTAAAAAATAATATCAAAATGGCATAAAGTCCTATTTTTATTCTTAAAATATCTTTATTTTAATACTATTATAATAATTTTGAACAACAATTTTAATGAAAATTTAGATGTAAAAAGATATATATTTTTTATAATCTAAATATTTAAAATTTTAAATCGATTAATTATAAAAATGATCAATTAAGATAAATTAAAAAATATTCATAAATATCTATTCAAATGATCATCATTTTTAAATTTATCATTCCACTAATCTTTAGGACTTAGCTCAGTTGATAAGTAAAAATTTTATTGAGAATTTTATCATTTTTATAGACCCTGCCCGCATAGTTTCCAATTTAAATTTTTTATTTACTTTTTTTCCCCTAAAAGCGTGGACAATCATGGAGCCGTTAAGGTGGCGGATTTTAAAAAAAATCATACAATGCACGTGACAAGTTATGTGAAACATAATGAACAACTTATTATTATTAATAATAATACATTAAATTTAAATAAAAATATGATAATATTTTTTAAAATTATTATTAATAATAATACATTAAATTTAAATAAAAATATGATAATATTTTTTTTTAAAAAAATATTTTTATGTTATTGAAGTTTGTTTGATAAGACTATTGAATTAAGCTGAACTGAGATTAAAAATAAAATGAGTTGAGCTGTTAAATTTAGTCGAAGCTCGTTTTAGATATTATGAAACTATTACAATGTATTATGTACTACACACTTCTCTAGCCTCCCACCACAATCTCCATTTATTCCTCACAGCACCAACTCCAGGAAAGGCGCCTCCTTTTTGTTTTTTCCCCTTCCACCGCCGCCGCCAACGGCACCACCTCCGCCGCCTTCATCCCCGATGGGCTTCCCCTGCGTATGCTACACCGTCATCCTACCCCGCCCCGTCGCCCTCATCGTCCACCTCCTCGATCTCCTCAAGCTCGCACTCTCCGCCGGTCTCTTCTTTCTCGGCCTCCCCTCCTCCTCCTCCTCCTCTTCCTCCTCCTCCTCCGCCGTCATCGACGACCTCGACGCTTTTCCCTCCTACCTCCTCCCCGACTCCCACCTCCCTCCTCCCGCCTCCTTCAAGTCCCGCCTCCCCGTCGTCCGCTTCTCCGCCCTCCGCCCCGACGGCGCGGCCCTCTGCGCCGTCTGCCTCGCCGCCCTCCGCCCCCGCCACGAGGTCCGCCAGCTCGGCAACTGTGCCCACGCCTTCCACAAGCACTGCATCGACAAGTGGGTCGACGTCGGCCAACTCACCTGCCCTCTCTGCCGCGCCCCGCTCCTCCACCATCAGCCTCCGGAGGAGGATGAGGTCAGCCCTAGATCTCACACTATTAGCTAGGGTTCCTGCCTGCTCCTAATCCCTAAATGTGCCTAATTTTCTTCTCAATTTGTTGAATAATCGGGCTATTGAGTGCCATCAACATCCCTAATGTATAGAATTGGTCACAGATCGACTAACAGATCGCCTGATCTTCAAACTAATCGATCCCTATCAAAAAAAAAATCTCCGAAAAGTTAATTGGCTGTTTAGTAAAGATTCAATCTTTATCTACTAAAGTAGCTTGATCGAAGACTAAGTTTGTTTCTTTGATCAACTGTGAAAGCTCTTCAGACTACTACTAAAGATCTCCAGCAAACAAGGAGAAGAAAATGCAATTAGCTTGATCTTAGAACTTGCATCTCCTTCTGCAGATAGATTCATGCGAGTGATTCAAAATGGAAAACCTAATTAAGCTTGCTTCCATCCTTGATCAACTGTGAAATGTGTGCTTGTTTAGCTACTCATGATTTGGCTTTAGAGTACTACTAAAAACCTCCAGCAAAGATCTCCTTCTGCAGATAGAAACCTAACTAAAAGCTAGGAAAGGAGCTGCCTTTAGCTTCAGAATGCTGCTAAAGGTCTCTAGCAAATAAGGCAAGAACTTAGTTTGCTTGATCTTAAAGCTTCTGCAATGTTTCAGAATGGAAACCTAATTAAAACTTGCTTCCTTGTGAAATGTGAGTTTGTTTAGCTACTCATCAACAGTAAAGAATCTTATCAACTGTCAAATGTGAGTTTGTTTAAGTAGATATGAATAGCATAGAGCATGTTTCAGAATTGGAACCTGGTTAAAACCTGCTTCTCGTGAAAAGTAAAGAGCCTGAAGATCTCCTGAAAACAAGGAAAAAAACTTGATTAGCTTAACCTTGAAGCTGCTGCAGTATTTCCTGATGGAAACCTACTTAAAGCTTGTTTCTTTGATCAGATCTGAAATAGTAAAGAACTTAACTTTAGCTTCAGAATACTTCTAGAAAAGCAATCTTTGTTTCCAGCAAACAAGGATATAACTCAGTTTTCTTGATCTTCAAACCACTACTCCCTTCTTGTTCTCCAGATGTATTGATGTAAATGTTCTTGATCAGATGTGAAATGTGTATTTAGATCTTTGATGAAGAGATTTTTCAGAAAGATGGCTAGAGCAAGGCAAATATAGAGCACCATTGTCATCACTCAGCATTGAGGTATGGTTTAGTGTTTCCCTTGACTAAGTGGGTATAGTTTAGCCAGTTAAGTTGGAAGTCGAACAGAACATTAGTTCAGTTGGATCGAATAGAATTACAAAATTTGGTCAGAGAGGATTTTTGATTGTCAGCCAGAAGATTGTGAGCTAGTAGAGAAGAACTAGTAGAAAGAGAAGGAAAAAAGAATGAGGTTTTGAGGATGAGTTTAAGAAAGCACTAAACACTTGTATCACCGAGAACCAGTGTTTTTGAAAACAAGCTTGATCGATTGGTTCACTAAATACTAGTTTGAAGTCGAAACACTAGTTGATCGGAGAGCGATAGTGAGCTTGTATGATCAAATTAGTGGATAAAGAACTGAAATTAAACAATTTATTCATTGCATGACCCCATTATTTGATCTAATATGAATTGAGTAAATACTATGTAGTAGAACACAATCACACTTTCAAGCAAAATGAGATAGAATAGACAAATACAAAACTTAAAGATCATGTTAGAGAACAATATTGATATCTTAGAATTTTCATTGGAAAAAAAAGTAGAATTTTTTCATATGAAACAAAATAATGATATCTATTTTTTTCTTCATGTTTGAGAATGAGATTTGAGAACTTGGAGAAGGACAAATTGTCATGATCTGGACATATTCGAGAAGAAAAAGAATAAAGGAGAAGAAAAAAAGTATTATTTTTCAAATAATATATTACACAAATATAATATTTTAAATTAATTAATATAAATATTTAAATTAATTATTTGTCCTTTTGATCATATGCACCCTAACACAACATTCTCAACTCCAAAGGCCTAAAATAGTGTCACATTTTTCTCGTTCGCGAGTATCTTAAACATTATGACATGACATTTGAACTTTTGGATGTAACTTTCCAACACAAAAGGCAAAGCATAGAAGAAAAAGGTGAGACACCAAAAGAGAGCTAACAAAATAACAATAGCTCCAAGTTGTGCAATCTCTGAAGAGATCTATTTGGTGTTGCAAGCTATGGATGCCTACTAATCGATTTAAAAAGAAGAGTTGAATGGAGCTAAATCCAAGTTTTGTTCCATTTTCGTTTTTTTAGTTATGTTTAAATAATTTTAAAGCACAGAATAAGAGCAAAGTTTCTTAATATAAATTTAAACTTATACAATAAAAAAGTAAATGTACAATAACAAATCAAATTAAGTCGTTGTCAACAATTTATACTATAGGGTTTTCTCCATTCTCATTGTACTCTCTAAACTAAACACCAAAAGTTCTTTTGAAAGGAAGTCTCTTCTCTACAAGTTGTTTGATCTCTAACAATCTACATTCTCTAGTCTCTAAATAGCTTCAATTGTGAGAATAAAAACCTCCAAATAAGTTTCTCCTTGATCGACTTGTAGCCAAACCGTGAAACCACACTGGCCCATTGCAGTGTGGTTACTAGTATTTACCCATACATGTCATACACATCCACGTCGTACAACTTAAGCTAATTTCATACGACAATTAAACTTTCAAGTAAGATTGATTTTTCATTCAGTACTGAATCATTCTCGACCGATTGACTACCTTTACTCAACTTGGTCAATCCGATCCAACTTTCAAAAAAAAAAAAGAAGTTAAAGTAGTAAAAATAATATACAAAATTTAAACTTAGATGTGTGCTCTTCCCATTGAGGGACCATTCCAACTCCCAACTCTAATTTGGTCTCTACTTCCATGGGCGGAGACAAGGAGGAGACATGTCGCTCCCGCACTTTCAATGGTTGTACAAGAAACAAAAGAGGGTGATGTGAATGTTTCTACTTCATCACAATGATAAATAATTGACAAACACTTCTAGTGTCATTATTTTTATAATTATAGCTTATCTTAATAGTTTCTTTCTGCCCCATGCTTAGTTTGTTTGTCGTTATCGTCACCGCCACCAGCACCACCACCGCCATCTTTCGGTGGAGTAAGTAGTCAGCATGGTCCAAGGTGGCCCTGTGTATTAAGATTAGGGTTTTAGATAGGGTTTAAGGCTGGGGTAGGCTGGCTGAAGAAAAAAAAGCATTAGTACACCATTTGGACTATCTTTTGACTGAAAGCACACACCCTTCATGGGAGGAATGTGAAGGCCAGATCACACCTAGGAGACTTTTTGGCCAGCTTCTCAAGTTAGGGGCAATGTTTCAGAAAATGGATTGGAGTGATGAATCTTTTAGTGCAGCTCAGTCCCCCGGTTTTACTGATTAAATCGATAGAATTAGCTTCTCAGATCAACTAGTTGAATCATTTAGTTTGATCTGGATTGAAGTGTTTGCACACCTATAGAAAAGAGACTAATTATATAATGGATTGCCACCCTGGTCCATATGAGACTAATGACTATATAGTATTCTACCTTTAACAACAAGCTTGAAGAAAACTTTTATTTGGTGAACACCAATGGAAGAAGACGAGATTGTCCAACACTTGCATTGCCTAGTAACCTTCTAAAAGATTTGTGGACGAAGACAAGACGAGGAAAGCTCATGGAAAAAGAGATACTGATTGCAGAAACCTCGCCGAATAAATATTGTGTATTAAGGGGTTTTGTGTGCCAATTGGCTAATAAAATGATGCATTTCAACCTTGCCAACCGGTACAGCTCGGCATTTTAAGTGTGCTCTTAATTTGTCTTCATTTTCCCCCTTTTTATAATCTCACTCCAGCTGTGCCCTAATTCCTCAATGTGCTGGGACATATGGGATATGTCTTGTTACCAGGAGGAAGAAGAGTGAATAAATTTTTAGGGTGGTACTGGTTTGGGGAAGGGAGCCACATGGAGACCTGCCCTTTTGCCTCAACCTTTGATGACACAAGGACTTTGATTAGGTGTGTTTGTTTGCTAAAACCATGATGCTTCATGGTTGGATTACACCTGTTAGATTCCATTTGAAAGCAGAAATTGATCTATGAAAGATGAGAAAAAAACACACAATAAAATTGATTCAATGCATGTGCCACCAGATGCAACAGTTTAAGGCACAGCATATGTCACATAGGCTTACTATACTCTTTACATTATCAGAAATTTAGAATCAGTCTTCAAATGAAAAATATTACTATCTAAAATTTAAAATCCTAATAAATCAAGGAAGGATTCTAATTACAGATACTCCTTTAATTCAATTATCAACAACTCTAGAGAAGCCCATTCAAGGATCTTAAGCTTGTAAGAATTTAGAACTCTTTGTTAATTGATGATAAACCAGAGGCAATGTGAGATTTGACTGACAAAATTTAACTAATATGAACCACCTTGACAAAGATTCATCCAGCTCATATGGCTTTAAACAAGACACAAGCATAGGTTCTCTGTATCTAACAGACAAAAAAGTACCATATATTCTTATGCTCAAACAGGTAAAGTTAAGTGATCTGAAAATCTTGCCCTAATCAAGAATACCAGATCTATCAACTAGGGATGGGCAACCTAATCAAGATTCTCTATTTTGATTTGGTAGAAACACTCTTAAATTTTTTTATAATATCAATATATATGTATATATAGATAAATAGTATGTTTTCTTATTCTTATTCATTTGTTATGTTCATTAATGAGCATAATAATCCCTAAATTACAATAAGTTTTATTGTTATTCTCAGTAGGATTTTTTTTCCCGTTCAATTTATAGCTTTAGATCAATAATTTGATGGATCTAACATTTGTCTTTGTTTGACGGGTTGACAACTTAACGCAATCCTCTTTTTTTTTATCCAGACCTGAGATCGATCATGTACTTAGGCATTCAGAACAATTTTGATCTAGACTTTTCAACTTGAAATATTTCGATTCAGTTTTGATTTTTATCATGTGCCCATATCCCTACTATCAACTCTGGTATAAATTAAGAACACTAGAAATTTGTAAACGGGTATTGAATTTACTGACCTGTCTAAATCTGCAAAAACATGGCTGGCAGCTGAGAATGATCTGTTCCACAACCCAACAACTTTTCAGATGATGAGTCAATTGCCAGGCAATAAATAATGCTCGCTTCCACAAAATTCATCACATGCCACTCTTCTGGTCTTCTCTCCAAAAAAGAGAGTGATGGAATTGGCAACACCACCACCCCTCCTTGTATAAAATATGACCAAGTCCCCACCTTTTCACCAGACAGCCACAGAGAGCAAAAAGCCAAAAGCAAATGTGGCCACAACTCAAATTCTTATTAGCTGTGAGAATCTCTCAAGCATTTCCGCAAGCACTTGCAGGTTGTAGTCTCCTCCTTATAATTCCCTCCGTGGCATTTCCTCAAACACCTGCAGAGCAGCAGTCTCCTTATAATTCTCTTTCAGACATTTCCTTATACACTTACAGATTGCAGACCGTTCCCTTCTTATAATTCCCTCTCAGGCATTTCATCGAACATTTGGCTTACCAATTCCGCCATGGGCTTCCCGGTCGGCTACTCGGAGCTCCCCAAACTGCTCCTCCACCTGCTGTTCTTGCTGGCGCACCTTCGGAAGCTCATCAACTGGGCCTGCCGCTGCCTCGGCCTCGGTGGCGACCTCTCAGACGGCGATGTGCAGAGGGAAGGTCTCTGCTTGCTGCCACCGGTGCTGACCGAGGTCATAGAGGAGGCCTCCCCGGCGACCCGGTTCGAACAGCTCCCAGAGGCGGCGGAGAGCTGCTGCGCTGTCTGCCTGTACGAGTTCGAGCCGGAGGACGAGGTCCGGCGGATGAGCAACTGCCGCCACGTCTTCCACCGCCAATGCGTCGACCGGTGGATCCAGCACCGGCAGCGCACCTGCCCCCTCTGCCGCGTCCCGCTCGTTCCCCTACACCCGGCGCCCGCCACGACCGAGGACGACGAAGACTACTACTACTCGTACTCGCTGCGCCCGCTAGGGTTCCCCTCAGCCTAGAATATCTGTATGGAACATAAGATTTCTGATCCGCCTCTTTTTTAGCTTGGATCGTAGATTTGGTTTGAGACAAATCAAGCGCTGGTTTTGGATTGGCGATTGGATTCTTGGGGCGGATCGAAGCGAGAACGGATCGAAGATTGAGGAGTGTTTGACTTTGAGGATGCAGATTTCGAAGGGAGGAGTCTGCGATCGGAATTGTGGAGTGAAACTGATTCAAAATCCCAATGTTGTGGGTTTGAATCTTCTTCTTCTTCTTCTTCTTCTTCAACTTCTTCTTCTTCCTCTTCCGTGCTGCTGCTGCTGCTGCTGCTGACGACGACGACATGGCCGGCAAAATTTTTGTTGCTGAGTGCTCTGTAACTTGAAAGCTTCTAAAATGAAAACATGTTTTTTTTGTTTTTGTTTTTGTTTTTGTAATTTTGCTTTAATGAGACTAAGAATGATGTTATTTGTGTATTTATGATATTAATATTACTTAGAGATATAATTAGTGTAAAAATTAGTAGCAAAATGAGGAACACATGCGTTGAAATTACATATTTAAAATATATTGTTCAAAATGAGTCATAATAATAAAAAAAATTACACCTATCGAAAGAATCTAAATCTATCGCAGAAAATAATAATAAAAAAACTAATAAAATTAATACTCACAAGGAAAAGATTTAAGTTAATTACTTTTAAGTTAATTTTATTAATTAACTCATTAAGATGCGTTAAGCTGGGATTAAGTTTAGATTAGGATGTCACGTATAGTGATGGAATTTGAATCAAATGAGTGGATTGTGCGCCATCTCCTGTTGCCTGTTCTGTGCGATGCAGAAGATCTCATGGCCTCAACGCCCAGTAATGGGAGTAGGTCCGCAAGGTATAGTTTTGGGTTACATTTCGTTTTCCCCATTTCACCTCTCTGTGATTTCCTCCCCACCCCCGCTCTCTCTCTCTCTCTCTCTCCCTCTCCTCCGGCGGGAGAAGATATCGGTAGTCTTCGCTCGATCCCTTCTTCAGCTCCGATCGCCGGCAGGGATCTCTCTCTTTGGCCCTCCAGTTCCAGTGTACGCTCCTCAATCCTTAAGAATTTTCCGACATGGAATTTTAGTTCTTATCTGATCCATGTTAACCCTAATGGCATCTCATTCGGCGTCGGAATCCGTGGATTCGTTAGCTTAGATTGACTAGATACCTTTTGATTTCTTCTGATCGGTAGGTGATTAAAAGCCCTCTATGCTATCTGAGGTTGGCCCCCTTTTGTGATTTTGGACAGGGGCAGTTTGAGTTGGGATTATTGGGTTCTTGCAACATGTATTCGATCTGGGTTAGTCGTAGGAGGCTCAATTAGCTGGAAGTTTTACATATAGAAACCAAGGACCTGATTCTTTTTAGTAGACAAGCATTCTCGTGCATTGCACCTCCTGGAATGAGTTTGGAGAATGACGATCCGTTACTTGAAAGAAGTTCTGAAACTCAGAGGTGAGCAGCTTTTTTGCTTGTTTCTATGTATTGCAGTTGTTATCTGTCGGCTTATGCTTTACCTTCTTGCCTTGTATCCTAGGAAAATTAAAGTACGCTATACACGAGATGAGCTTTTATCTTTTAGCAAACTTACCAACAAATTGCCCGATGAATTTGATGCTTCAGTTTTGAGGTACTTGATGATGAAAATTTAGTCTTATTTTAACTTTTTTTTCCAGGGGTCTTATAAATGATTTTGTTTAACTCCCTGATGTTTTTTTTTTCCCAAAGCAGTGAATTGAATGAAACGTATAATACTGTAAATGAGAGGCAAAGAGGTTTTGGAGGCTTAACCTTTCAGAGCACAAAGCACAGCGATTTTACCTCACCACTACCATACAGGTCAGAAGTTACAGGGAGTTATTCTCGAGGAACCTCTGGGAGATGGGATGCACAATTGAACCATAGAGATGGGGACCTTCAATCTAATCGTGAAACAAATACGCAAGGTTTATTGTTTGAAGCAAACTAAAATTGAAAACACTGACTGATTTTATGCTCAATTGATTAGCTAAAGTTTTCCTTCTCCATTTTTCATTTTGACAGCTGTCACTTCTCTTCACAACCATATTTGCTTTTGCAAGTTACTGGCTTATCGTTTCTAAATTCAGGAATTCTTTCCTCTTGCTAATAGTGTAGTTGATATTTTGTGTGATATAAAATTGGGAGATGAAGGTATGTTGAATGGAGACAAATCATAGCAGAGAGAGGCTGCAGCAACTTAAAAGATTTTCACAAAAAATGGTTCTTTTTGCCTCATCGGGAGATGTTGTGTCTTGATGGTAACAGGACTAGGTGGAGTATAATCCATGTGGTTCTCCTGGTACATTGAATAAATTTTCTTGCTTTTTTCATCTGCTAAATATTGGAATATGAACTCATATGCAACACCACATTGTAATGGTCTCCTAATTTCATATTGCTTTTGTTCATTTCAAATTTCAGTCCTAACATTGCCGAACAAAATATGGATTCTTAGATGTCTATGTCTTCTATACCAAATAGTACAAGGTTATGTGCAGCTGGTTTAAATTCGTTGTACTAGAATCTGATTGCCCATTTATGCATTTTGAGGCTCATCAGCATTAAGATAGAGATTTTCCTTTCAATGATTGTAGTTTATTTCCAAACTCATAAATTCTACTGGTTTGCTTGCATCATGTACAAACCTTTTGTACCATTGACACTAGTCTGAATTAATTTTTACACTTGCATGATGTGATTTTGAATTCCAGATATTGGACGACAAATTGGAACACAATCCAGATGTTATGCTCAACAAGCTGATCGTGATGGACTTTTGGGCAGTGGTGCTTTCCCAAAACCTTCAGGTTATGGCGGACCATCAACAGCAAAATCAAGAGCAACTAGCCAATTTCAACTCAATAAGACTTCTGAACCCTATCAACCCCCACGGCCTTATAAGGTTAGGCGATTGGAGAATAATAAAGACGCATTCTCTGTTCCTACAAACACCTTGTTTTGTTGTCTTTATTGTAATAAGAGTAGTTTTGTAAAATTCTACCTTTTAATATAGGCTATGCCTTTTCAACGGAAGGACACTAGAGATTCATGTAATGATGAAACATTTGGTTCAACTAATTATTCAAGTGAGGACATTGTTGGAGAACTAAGGAGAAGAGGTATGATTTTTTATAATTGTATGCAGCTCCCTTCTAGTTCCTTCTTTTTCCTTGCTTCTATTTTATTTGGTTATGCCAATGCAGAATCCTTTGAGCTAATGAGAAAGGAACAACGGAAAGCACTGCAGAATAAGCAAAACAACCATAAACACAATCTTGATTCTGATATTGCTACATTGTTTGAGGATTCTGCTGATAAGAAAAGTACAATCAGCAAAACTGACAAGGAAGATGTTTCTTCACTATCTAAGATTCAATCTCCTAGGTCTCCTTCTATGCATGCACCTGTATCTCGGCCACTTGCGCCACCTGGGTTTGCTAGTACAGCAATGGATAAAATCCTTCCCATTCAATCTAATTACTTTGCATTAGAGGTATTTATATAATATTCATTTTATTATCATTAATCATGAAAATTTTTATTCTCCTTGAAGGACCAGATAATCTTTCAAAAATTTTGCCTCACTTATAGCTCCTGAAATGTGTGATAAATTAAATTCTTAGGAGTTCTCATCTATTGATGTTTACTTGCCCGTTGAGGTTTGCTTCATTGTTTTCAAAACTGGCTTATCCTGATCCGAATTGGCTGAGTTGTGTCACAATTGACCCCTTTTTTGCCTTATATTTTGAGTAAAATCAAGATTGAGTTAAAAAATTTGCTGCCTTACTATTCCTTCTAACCACTGATCTCTGGTATCGTAACCCCATTTCAAACCTTGTATTCATCCATCCACGCCCTTCCATAATGCATATGCATTATGAAATTACCTGAGTGCATGTCACCCGCACATAACTGAATGGTGTTGCTAGAATGCTCATGAAGTTTTGGTCGCCCACCATACCGACATTAGTCATTAAATTCTCAACACAAAACACTGTGAAGATGAAACTTTTATGCAGACATGAAATGACTAGACCCTGGAATCAGTAGTTCTGATATTTTGAGGAAGTTTCAAGTCTCAGAAATCGCATAATGTATCACAATCCATCCAACTGAATTCTCAGTTGATAGGAGGATTCAAAGGGGATATATTTGGTGGAGTGTGGCTGCTTGAAGAGGATTTCACAAGCAATGAGGGAGAAGAAAAACTATTTTTCTTACACAAATGTACAACTTTTTTTTCAAAATTTTAGTAGGACAGCCCCTATATTTACAGGTTGCCTTTATGATTTTAAAATTTTAGATAGAGCACATGCCACTGTGTCCAGTGACTACCTTACCCGATAGAAGTCCTGCTTGAGCTAAATTATATGGAACGATTTAATTAAACTTTCATTCATGTGATGCACAAAAGCTAAATCTATGTTAATTTATTTGACATAGGTTTTTGGTGATCATATTGATGTCTTTGACACATGCTTTCTATGTCATCTCAGGCTAGTTTTGCTGGTACTGTCGACAACAAACATCTTGATAACACCTATAATGATCAGGAAAAGGGACAACAGGTTGATGTCTACTTTGATGACAGCATTAGAAAACATGAAGTTGATAACCTCTCATCTAAGACACCTGATTTTCAGAATGTTAATGAAGTTGGGGAAGTGGCCATAATAAATGATGTTTTTGACAAGAAAAAAGAGAATTATGATGTTACAAATTCATTTGTGCAGAACAGTTCTGTCTCTATTCTTGAAAAGTTACTCGGTGGTTCTCTACAAACTTCTGGTAGCTCATCTGCTTCCTCTCCTGTAAGTGTTTTCCTATAAACTAATGCCATTTATATTCTTTGAACTCTTCTATTTTGTTTTGTTCATTTGTCCTATTATCTCAGTAAATCTACACATCTCTTATTTTGATTGGTGTTTTAGTTCTCAACACATTAAGCCTTTAGCAACACACTGACTATAGTTTTACTCTTCGATACTCTCACATGTAGTAGCATAGTTGGGAGGAACGAACTAGCCCAAACCCAGCATTTGGATTGATTTAATTGAGCACATGTTTTTTAGTCACATTGGGAGATTTTGAATACAAAACTCTTATTTTGTTTAGTTTGGTTGGTTGACCACTTATGGAAGTGTGATTCTTGTTTAGAACATGAAATACAGAAAAGTATACATCAGTGACCAAATTACTGTTCTATTGCTCAGAATCAGGGTCTTAAGATGGATGAAGAACCGTGGACATCTTCAGTTTCTATATCTTCTAAGTTTGCAAGTTGGTTTGTTGAGGAAGGTAAACCTAGAAGGCATAACTTGTAGAATTTTTTTTGTGTGCTTTATGTGAGAGTTAAGCTAATAGTATAATTTCTTTGTGCACACAGAAAACAGGCCTTCAGAAGATTTTTCATCAAAGAATTTACTTTCGTTGATTGTGAATAATGATAAAGTTGGTTCATCAAATTTTACAGTTTCTCATGCCAAAGTATTTGAACACGGGGAACCAGGCAGTACTGATATAACTAATACTACACACAATTTTGATGTGTCTCCGACAACTGTTTCGGAAATTGGGATCTCTGAACAATATCATCAAGTTGATAAGCTAAATTCAAGTCCTGTTGTACTTACATGTGAGGACCTTGAGCAGTCAATCTTGGCTGATATTGAAGGGGGGTCAAGTCTGCAGCATACGGTACAGGAACCTGAGACAAGAACAGATGAAAAAACGGAACACCCAAAATCTGATATTGACGAGCATGTTTCGCAACATCTTCTTTCTTTGTTGCAAAGAGGAACAAAAAAAGAAGAGACGGCATCGAGGACTTGTCTAGATGTTGAATTCTTTGATAAATTGTCTTTGACTGGTAAAAGTTCTTTGCAATGTCCAATTCCTGAGAAGGGCACTGTTGAGGTACCATCCAGCTCAGATAAGACCCTAACTCTTGAAGCATTGTTTGGGGTTGCATTTATGAATGAGCTTCAATCGGCTCAAGCACCTGTCTCTACACATAGAGTGGCAGATGGTGGAAGCAACACTAATGCCTTCCAATCATCGGCTGGATTTCCCTTTCCACACTCTGATGCTAGTTTCTTTTCTTCTAGTTCTGGAGATTATCAGCCAAATAAACCTGTTCATCACAGTGACACACTACCTCTAGGCACTGTCTCTTTTGAAGAGAAAGTTCTCAACTTTCACTTGCCAGGTGAACAAAGTTTGATTATTGATAGCGATGCTCTGGAATCTGCAACCTCAGATTCTATTCCCTTTGCTAATACATGTAAAAATGAGGAGCTATTTTCCAAAATGAATGAAGAACATCTTAAGGATAATTTGCGTAAAGCCATTCCAAGAGGTGCAGAAGATATTCCAACAACCATGTTGGATGGCTCTTTTCAGAGGCCCCGTGACCTGGTAAATGCTGGTGCTCTTCATCATCATTTGCAGGGAAGGACATTATCTCATACCGTCAACCATGCTATGCCTCTACACCCATTGCTGAATCATCTCACTAAAGGGAATGAGCAAATGAAGCATGTTAACCCCCAACAGAATTTTCATGACCCGCAAAATTTTCTTGAAAATCTTGTTCCTCATAATGTTTACCATGTTAATGCCCTACACATTGATCCTGCTTCCTATCACTTGATACAGCAGTTACCAATTCCAGGCAACTTCCCACAGCAATTGCCCCATCAAGGTTTTTCAAGAGGTATGCAATTACCTCATCAGATAAATCGCATGCAAAGGTTCGTACCAGAGACAAACAATATGCATAACATTGCATTACCACATCAGCAGTCTAACTATGGCAGCTTCGGAATGGGAATTCCAGGTAAATTCCACTCTCATTCTCGTGTTCACTGGATCATTAGATTCATCAATTTATTTGTACTTGAAATTTGTGCTGCTTATGAACCCAAAATTTTCAATTCACAACTCAAATAACATTGAAAATAAAATTTAAAAAGAAATTACACGATTTCTTTTAAAGATTTGTGCATGACTGAGATTTTTGCATTCAAATTTCCCTCATGAGGTAAATACTCCCAAACTCGTACATATAACTTAACCCCATAACCTTATTATGTAAATCTTGTTGCTGCATGAAACCTTTGTTTGTTGCTTATAACTAGGAAGGTTTAAGCAGGCTTTGCATTTTTTTACGAATTATGGAATTCTGGAATGACCTCTATAAATTTTGATATCTTATTGCCAAATGCAGGAGCATTTGTTGGTGGTGGTGGCAGTGACAATCACCCAGATGCATTTCAAAGGCTGATGGAGATGGAAATGAGAGCTAATCAAAAACATGCCCACCCTGCAGCTGCAGGCCACATTCCCACTATGTTTGGTCCGGAATTTGACATGAACTTTCGATACAGATGACTCTAAGTGTCGAATTATTCCAATTAGTTTGGTGGCGGTGTAACCTTGGTGTGTGCTGTTCTTTTCTCGCTTTGGGTGGGCATCTATTGTATCTCAAATACCTTCAACCAAAAGCCTTAGATGATTCAGATGACCGTGGAGAAACAAAGAGACTTCCATGTTGTGTATAGGTAAGCCATGGATTTTTCGTTTCCGTTCAGTGTCAGTTGAAACCTAGACTTTTAGAAGTTGCTCGCTCATGTAACATGTAGAAATGCTGTGTCAGAACTTTCGTGGGAGATTGCTGCCCAATCACTTTAACATTTCTCTCTTGTTTGCCTACTGTATCTGGTTATCTCATGCCATTATCTTCAGTGTATTGTTCTGTTGGTTCTCTGTGTTCTCAACTGTTAACTAGGTAAAACAGGGTTTAGGCTGTCCAAGATGTTAAAGCCCTTCTGGCCATAGAAAAGCAATTGTAGCATAATGCTTGGAGTTAAGTTGTTCTTTTAACTAGCTAGGACTATATGCAGCCCAATCAAAGCCAAATGTGTTGGGATGATGATGATCTCAGGTCTCAAAGGTTCGTCGAAAAACTCAACTATCTCACTATCACTTGTCCGCATATAACATGCGTTGTTGGTGTGGCCAGATAGCTCCTGCAGGCCTTTTACAATCCTCATCTCAATGCCGTGTATAATATCTTGAGACACCTCGAGATCTGTCTGGCACGAGGGATTCTCTACTTTTCGAATGGGCACTTTCGTGCATCCGCATATAAGAGTAAGTTTTCTTGTACTGAAGTTAACAGCTGATAGTAGGGTGGGTGCCCACAAAGAGTTGAGTTTCCTACTCCATCCAAGTCCATCCTTCGTATCGTGTTCATCCCCTCTATCAGTCATTTCTATTGCCTTTTGCACTTCAAACGCGATGAAACGAAACAATCGGACTAATTGTGTAAAGCTATTGAGCTCTATAATCCTTAAACCTAATCTTAAAATTCAAACACCTGAAATGAAACAGAGAACTACCAAGTCATGATCAATCTCCATATTACAGTTCTACAATTAATCTCCAGTCAATTCTAACCAAACAACCCTAAACACACACACAAAATCAAAAACAAAACAAAACAAAGCACTAAAAATTCTTAATGCCCTTGATGATCCTCTCCAACTCTGAAGGCTTGCAAGGAACAGCCAGTGCCCCTTCTTGCTGAAACCCAAACTCCTCCTCTGCCAGCTCCAGCAACCTCAGAAACACAGGGTTTGACAGGCAGCTGAGTGAGGCCACAAACCTGGTTGCCTCCTCATTCCACACCGCCACCACTGCAAATTCCCCTTCCTTCACATCCTCCGGCACCTCCAACGCCGACGCCAAACAAGTCGTCTTGCTTCCCCTGGGCCAGGACAGGGCCCTGGCTGCACTCCTGAGCACACCTTTCCCCATGCCACCCTCCTGTTTGCTTCAGCTCGGTGCACGGAGTGAAAACATATATAGGACTTAGTGCTGCAGTCCGAGTCATGAGAGATATGCATGCGTTGGCCCTGTCTCCCTTGAGGAGCAAAGGCCAAAGGGGTATTGCACTGCTGCCCTTTTCTTTTGGAGGAGAAAAAGATGGAGTGGACGAAGTGGAGAAGCCTTAATTGAGTTGCCATGTGGACATGCTTGTGCTGCTTGGAGCAGCAAGGGGGGCAGGCCTAACTAGGGTTTGCATGTGGAGGATTGAAGTAGTGATGAGGTTTTGAGGGAAGGGGGGAGGTGAAGGGTTACCGGAGGTCAGATGCCACTGTCACTTGGAATCTATTCGGCAAAAGACGAAACGCTTGTCAGGCTCACCAATCCATCCTATTGTGCCAAAAAGCGAAACGCTCGCCCCAGCGCCTCCGTCAGTCCGTCCCAGGATCAACACGGAGGAGGTAAATCACGGGGCCTAGTTTAGCCAGCCCGAACAGTGACTAGTGCATAAGGGGGGCAGGAACCTGACTACTAGCCAAGATTTGACCCCTAGACCTCATTGTGGCAACACCTCATGCACTAGCCAACAACTCATCCCGTGGGGACTGGATTGACACATTCACGGGTTCACACAAAATATATCAAATCAATAATTTGAAGCATTATTAGAAATCAATTGAAAATTGTTTGTCTTCATTGACCCATGCATAATTATCATGCCTATGCATATTTTAATTAAATATTTTGTCTATGACATGTCGTGTCATAATACTAGTCTTTTATTAATTGCTTAATTTAGAATGGCTAGATAAGAAAAATATAGTTTGATTCTTGTCCAACATAGTACCAGGGTGGGGCGAGATGATAGTACGTTAGAGAAACTTGGTCTAGGCAGTCAAGTGGGGTAAGGAGTACCCTATTTGGTTTATTTAGCCAAGTGAAACTAACTGAAGCTACCTCGCCACATCCTAAACTAGTTAGACCAGGGTTTTTCAACGAGGTTAAATATATAATTTCTTAAAAAGACTTTGTCTAAGAAAGTAGTTGTTGCTCCGATACCCAAGAAGACTCTTGTGCCTTGCCACAGCCTGGAAGATAATTTTTGGAATGTGTATTTAACTAACTGACGGCTAAATCTGAATCTAACTCAAAGTCAAACAATCTTAAAATTCAAACTTAAATTTTAAATCAAAATAAAATTGAAAATCATCTCACAAAACCCATAAGATTACCATGTTTGATTGTACTGAGACACTTAGAATGGGTAAGATGACAAGGACTATTAAATTGAAAGTACTTTGAAAAAGTTTTCAAAATCTATAGATTATTTTCTAAAAAGTTATTTTCAAAATAATAATTCAAAATATTAATGTTTTAATGAATTTCATGATTGATTGGATGTATTACCTTAATAATTTTTGAAAAATTTATGTATCTTTGAAAAATCTTGATTGTTAAACAATACTTAGAAGTTCACATCCCTAGGTCAACACTAGAACCAAGTCCCCTAGATACTTAGGTAGATTTTCTTGTGGTTAATAAGAATAACCAGAGTGCCAGGTTAAGGGGGAAGTACCGTTAAAAAAAATATTTTAAAAATTCATGAAAATACTTTGAAAATTCTTGAAAATGTTTTGAAAATTCATTGAAAAATATTTTGAAAACTTACTTCGAAAACTTATGCTTTGAAAACTATTTTGAAAAATATATTTTAACTGTTCTTTTGATTTGGATCAACCCCTAAGACACATAGGTAGTTTTCCTTGTGGTTAATAAGGATTCTTAAGGATGTGTCAGGTTCAGGCGAAGTCCTGATTGAAAGATCATATATACTTTTCAAAAATTAGTTTTGTAAAATTTTGAAAACTCCTTAAAGTATTTTTGGAAAAATTGTTTTAAAATATTTTGGAAATTTTTGAAAAGAAAAAGTTTAAAAAATATTATGAAAACTCTTTACAATACTTAGCAAAAAAAATTTAAGTACTTAGCATTTTTTTAAAAAAAGCCTTAAAGTACTTAAAAGATTTTTGAAAACAATGCTTTTTCTAAAATATACTAAATGTTTTCAAAAATTAATATGTACCTTAATTATATCTGTCAAAAAATTTCCATAATCTTAACTTAAAATCTTTTGGAAATATTTGTGATAAAAAAACTAATTCAAAGTGTATTGTTGGTGCTAAGCCTAAGGTCAACCTTAGGTAAGTTATTTTTGATGTGTGTCAAAGGGAGAGAGTGAACCTTAAGTTAGACATATTGAGAATCCCAGTTTTGACATAAGACCCTTTAAACAAAAACCTAACTTAAGATTATTGTCAAATATCAAAAAAGAGGAGATTGTTGGCGCATGAAACACCAAATAATAGTGATCAACCTCTAGGGTTTTGATGTTTGACAATATACGTAAGACTGGTCAGTTTGACTAAGGGTTGATCCAAACAAGACCTGATGTTTGGATGTGCGTGAAGTCTAGTCAGGTCAAAGTTGACCAGATGACCATTAAGGAGAAGTCTAGTCATGACCAGATGACTAGCAAAGGAAGTCATAATTGGAGGTTAGGCAAGGAAAAGTCCTAGTAAATGAAGCTAGGTCTTGGTGAGTGAAGCCAGGAGATGAAAGTCCTAGTGAGTGAAGCTAGGCAGTGAAAATTCTAGGGGAGTGAACCTTAGGTGGTGAGAAGTCTACCAAGTGACTAGTCCTAATTGGAGGTTAGGCAAGGGTAAGTCCAAGTAGATCAAGGGTGATAAGATGCTTGGCAAAAGGAAATCCTAAGGAGTAGACCTTAGGTGGTAAAGTCTTGGAGGAGTTGACTCAAAGCAAAGGTAAGCCTAGTAGCTCAGGTAGACTTATAGGATTATGTTAGGTTGCTTGTTTGTTGTTGTATGCTTGTCTTGCAAGAACCTAGAGATGAAAGCAAGATTGAAGAAGTAGACAGATGCAAACTAAATGCAGCTAGATCAAGTCTCGAGTGAACCAGACTTGACTCGGGTCAAATTGGTCCCAAGTCTATTCGGTCCGATCGAGCAAACGGTCCGATCAACCAATCGGTCTGGTCGACCAATCGATTTGGTCGATCGATCAATCCGGAAGATCGATCATCGACCGAACGGGTTCGAGTTCGGACTCGGATTGGTGACTTGGCTTGGTTCAGTCGATCAGAAAAATTGGTCTAGTCGACCAACTGGGTAAGGTTTACCAGATTACTGAGTTGTTAGAGATGTTGACATGGAAGCTAATGTGGAAAAAGATCAGGTTCAACTTTATGATTTGGATGAGGATAAGGATAAGTCAGATGATGTGGATAAAAATAAAACTTGATCCAGATACGACTTCATCCAGATAAGGATCTGATCCAACTCTATAAAAGGAGACGAAGGCTCTACACTCAAGACAACAATTTGTCCTACTACTCTATCTCTATGCTTGAAAGAAAATGTAACAAGGTGAAGCTCTGTGACTGGGGAAGCTCCAAGAAGGGTACGTTGCACTCAGGACTTCCGGATCTGCTGCTATCATTTGTTTGTCTCTCTATTTACAAATTATGCTTTAATTTATACTCTTTATTCTTGTGCTTGTTAAACTATAAGACAAGTTTCTCCGCCTCCAGAAAAGTTTCGGAAAGGAGACCACTAGTGGATGGACGCCTCCCGTGATTAGGCCTTGGATGTACTGACCCTGGGGGGTTGGAAACAAAGTAAATCTCACATGTCATTTTGTCTTGTGTTTCAGTTATTTATTATTCCACTGCAAGTACTAATCTAATAGATCGAACAAACGATGAAACACGAGAAAAAGACAGTCGATATTCACCCCCTATCGAAGCTCACCGATTCTACAAAGTCATCTCCCAAACTCGAAGCCCAATAGCAACCCAATCCACTACCATTAAGTCATGGTTTGGTTCAAGATCAAACCATGTGTGTCACGCCTTGGGAGGATATTTATCCAACGAAAATCGAATAACACCTTCCCTGTACGGTGGACAATATCCTGCTACATAATACAAAAATACCCCACACGGGTACTTACAACCATACAGTAAATAAAAATAACACAACCACGCAGTTAATGATACTAAGTCCTCGACACAAGTGAAAGGAAACATACAAAAGCACACAACAACCTATTACGCGTGCCGACACGACTTACAT
>JBBUKS010242607.1:0-22023 GCA_038050645.1 Hedychium gardnerianum
ATGTACTTAGACGACCAATAAATGCCCCAGTTAGGCGATGTGAAACAATGACAAATACACACATCAAACGAGGAAGATGAAGACCAAAAAAGACTTGGTTAGCAATAATAAAATAAAATAAAATTTATTTAAATATAAATGATGATATAGTAGGGGATAGAGTCCAATGACGTAAAAGAATCCATATAGCCGACCCCACATAGAGGGATAAGGCTTGATTGTTGTTGTTGTTGTCGTCTCTTTTGGTTTATGAGTCTGTTCTGTGAAATTATGGTTTTGAGGTATTGATTATATATATCGTTGTTCTTGTTAAGGTTCTTCCGATATTCCTGGTGTCTCTTTTTTGCTGATAGATATGGAGGCCTATTCTCTTACCTCTTCATCAATACTAAGCCACTTAGTCCCAACGATTTGGGTTTTGTTACATGGATCTTTTCTCCCAATTTACCCTATGCAAGACTACTTACTTACATCAATCTTCTTCATTTAACCTCACAATGCAATCCGTAATATCCTTCAAGAGATCTACTTTACTCATGTTAACGTTCTGAAATAAAAACCACTTTCTGTTGGCCTCTCTGACATCAGCTATTTTGTCATACTTTCTAAACATGGAAGGTTTGGCAAGATAAATGTTATTAGTTTTTTTGGATACTCCTGATTTTGTCAATGACTATTCTTAGGTCACTCACCCTTGCAGAGAGCAGTGACCATTGTCTTGAAACTAAAATAAGACCATTTTGCGATCCAATTAGTCACTTCTGTTGCAAACAAGTAATCTTGAACCAAGCCCCTTAGGCTCATTGTCTTCTACTATCTTTTCCCTTCTTTGGCGAAGTGATGAACGTATTTGTTTCTTTAGTTATCTTTAATTTACTGATTTGGGTTTGTTTATAACCATCTGAATGCATCAATTACTTAGGGGTCCGTATATCTTTTTCCTCATTGTGTATTTCTACTATCAGGAGAACGTCAAGACTAAGCATCCTCAGCTTCTCTATGAATCAAAGCTGTATAGGATTCTACAGGGAGGAAGTAAGCAAACACACCTTTCGGTTTCAAGAAGTTTTGATTGAGTTTTCATTTCTCTTCTCACTTATTTTACTTTTTTTTCTTGTCAGCTGGAATCCCTAATGTGAGATGGTTCGGGGTCGAGGGTGATTATAATGTCCTCGTGATGGATTTACTAGGACCAAGTCTTGAAGACTTGTTCAACTTCTGTAGCCGTAAACTCTCTTTGAAGACTGTTCTGATGCTTGCAGACCAAATGGTATACCGTTTGTGCAACTTGTATTTCTCTATTGACATAAAACAATAGCAACAATGCTTTGAATCATGAGAACATGCATTATTAATCCTTCCAGATGCCATCATGATATCTTTTTATCATGCTGCTACCAATGATATTGGCTTTTCACTTCCCTTTCTATCCATATATGTGAACTTGTTATCTTACAAGAATGCCTATTATATTCTTCTTTGCCTTGTATACCCTTCATTTGGTCAACCATTTAACAATGATCAGAACTTGGAAGTTTTTCTATGAAAATCTTACTACAACTCAAAACCCTATTTTTTGCCTTAATACCATTTCTCCCCTACTTTGATAATTAAGGTTTATCTGAAATTCAAAAGACCATATTGTAGTATATGACCTGCATAGATGTCTCATGTCAGATAAATCGAGTGGAATTTGTACATTCAAAGTCCTTCCTTCACAGAGATATCAAGCCAGATAACTTTATTATGGGTCTTGGTAGACGAGCTAATCAGGTTTGTGATTTCTTCCTCTTATTTTCTGTTGATTGGGTTTTATTTTTTTGCTTAATGATGTTGCCTTTGCTTTTCTTTATAGGTGTATATTATTGATTTTGGCCTTGCCAAGAAGTATAGGGACACTTCAACTCATCAGCATATTCCTTACAGGTTAGACAATTTAATCCATGAACAATTTTCTTTGTTGTTGATGTTGCAATAATGTTAAAATTGTCAGATTTGTCAATTTTCTGCCATTGCCATGAATTTTTTGTAAAGATCGCTAGCATTTCCAAGGTAAAGGTCTATCTGTTCAGTTTTATAGTGTTTCATATGTAATAACCAATAATGATAAACGTTAATTTTGTTGGTTTTTATGCAAACTTTTAGTTTGTTTATTTCCACTTTTCAGTTTTATGGTATCAGATATACCATGAGATTTTACTGGTCATCAGTAAAAAACAATTATGGAAGTAACTAAATCTTGCATTTTTGGCACATCCTACTTGTTATAAAAGTTTGAGGGTGTAGACAGCAGACACTGGTTCTATGAATTTTAATTTGTACCTACTTCAGTTGGCCCATTCTCTAGTCTCTTTAAGTATCA
Organism: Hedychium gardnerianum; assembly: GCA_038050645.1. Lineage (NCBI taxonomy): Eukaryota > Viridiplantae > Streptophyta > Magnoliopsida > Zingiberales > Zingiberaceae > Hedychium > Hedychium gardnerianum. Next base: position 2,363 of record JBBUKS010242607.1, read on the forward strand.
TGACTGATACCACTATGCCTAAACTCTACATTTGTACATTTTCTCCCTTCTTTGTTATCATTTAGGTAGTTTAATCTGGTTATATGATTTCATACTGGATGTTTCATATAAGCAAAAAAGAGAAGAAAAAATCTCTTTCACTTGATTCCTCTATCACATGGATGCTTTCAAAGTGGTTGCTTTATTTAGTTAATGCTCTGTTTTTATTGCAGAGAGAACAAAAATTTAACTGGAAAAGCTAGATATGCAAGTGTGAATACCCATCTTGGCATAGGTATGAGCTACAATTTTCCCTGTAACCTAGTTTTGGCATATGAACTTTTTCTAAGTTGTATATACTGTTTTGCCTTATGATGAGTTTTTTGGCTTCTTTGTCTTCATTTAAGAACAAAGCAGGAGGGATGATTTAGAATCTCTCGGATATGTTCTAATGTACTTCTTAAGAGGAAGGTTGGTCCCACTTGGTACATTTGTACCTTTCCCATCTCTTAGATTGTTAACCTGTGTTGTCATTGTTTCTTTCTCAGCCTTCCATGGCAAGGTCTGAAAGCAGGAACCAAGAAGCAGAAGTATGAAAAGATTAGTGAAAAAAAAGTGGCCACATCAATTGAGGCAAAATCTCATCTTGATTAATTTGAAGTATTGTGCTCCTTTTTCCATGGTTATTATGAGAAATGTGATTCTGCCTTTGTAGACTTTGTGCCGAGGATATCCTTCAGAGTTTGCTTCTTACTTCCATTATTGCCGTTCATTAAGATTTGAGGACAAGCCTGATTATGCATATCTTAAGAGATTATTCCGAGACCTTTTTATCCGTGAAGGTGTATTTCCTTTCCCATCTGTCAATTTTGAGATTGGTGGTGAAACAATGACAAAGAATTGAAGATGCAGAATTTTTCTTAAGCAAGTATATTATTTTTTAATGTCAATCATCTTTTATACTCGTTTTGTCTGCAGGTTTTCAATTTGATTATGTATTTGATTGGACCATTTTGAAATATCAGCAATCTCAGATAGCTGGTGCCCCTCCACGTGTTATTGTTAGTCTAAATGCAAATGTTTCATAATTAGTTGTTTTTTTTATAATCTCGAACAAGTGGATAACCTCGGTATTATTTTTAGGGACCAAGTGCAGGGCCTAGCTCGGGCATGGCTCCTGTTGTGGCAAATGATAGGCAATCAGGTGAGGTCTCACATAGTTTGTTAATTATGTTTTATTGATTCTGTTTCAATGAAGTTTTATTCAGCTTCTCGTATTGTTCCCTATTCACTCTTCTTTATCAAATATTCATTTCTTATTTTAACTTAGATAACCTGTTAATTTATTATTGTTTTATCTTCCACTTGTGTTGGTTTTTCGGAATCTCTAATCGTGTTGCATGAATCATACTCATTTTTTAACGACAATCCATATCTCATACAAACATGTTGAAAACAATCCATATCATAATCCGGAGTCATAATACTTGCATGATTACAATTTAGGTGGTGAGGAAGGAAGAGCAAGTGGTTGGCTGGCTGCGGACCCTTCTCGTCATGGACGAGCATCTCCAACTGTAAATGTTGGCAATTCATCAAAACAGAAGGCCCCTGTGGCGAGTGATCTATCTGGCAGCAAAGATGCTATGGTAAGTTTATTGGTTGATTTAATCAGTTATTCTTGCTAAATATCTATTGGTATCAGTCTTTGGTTGATTATGCAGTAAAATTGGAAATGTGACTCTTGTGTTGCTTGAATATTGCATTAAAATCTTATGAATGGTTGGCAAACCACCAGTCTGCCATGGTACCTAACTGTCTAAGTTTCTTACCTGGACCACCTGGTTTTTAGTGATTAATGATTAATGAAAATGGTAGGTAAACCGAGCAATGAGATCATGTGTTGTTACTGGTCCCTGATTAAGCTGTAACAGCAGGACCAATACGGCTTGTGTGCCCGGCATTTCAAACCATGATTCTAAGAAATCTTGTTATAGTACGTGAAGCTTTTTTCTTATTGCGTTTAAGTAGACGGGTTGGTTACACCTACAACCAAAATGGAAACAAGTGTTTTGTGGTTCAACAATGTGGAATCTCATCTAGATCATTTAATTTGTTTTATCAGTACAACACTACCCAAGTGTAGACTGACCATGCCACAATCAATACCTGTAGACTGGAATTGTTAAAATGGCCAAGATGGATTTCAACAACAAAAGATCAGAAATGCAGAATGCTTCTGCTAACTCCTATTTAGAAATTGTCCGGAATTTTTATATGATGGGTTACGGTTTAGAAAATCAGCCCATGCTAGTTGGCGAGGACAAAATTTATCATTACACCAGTCAACTAGCTTACGGAATAGGGTTGAGACCGGAGAGATGATCTATGATGATGCAAGGTGAGCTATTCGTGAGCAGCAATGGGATGTAAGGGCAGGGCTCCTGTGACAAGAGATAAGGGTAAGGCTTCCGCGGTGGAAGTTAAGAGCAACGCTTCTGCAATGGGAAGTGGAGACTCGAGACATGATGAGGTGAGGCCGTGGCTTTTGTGATGGGTGGCAAGTGTGTTGACTTCACGACAGTAGGTGAGGGGAATGCAAGGTACATAACTTGGGAAGTGAGGTTACATTAGCTGTGGCTTTTGTGACAGGTGGCAAAGGTGTCACTGTCGTTGCCTGCTTGTTAGTTCCTCCTCGTTCCTAACCGATTCCACTGGCAACAAATGTCACACCAATACAACACCAGTATGTTTTCATTCAAACCAGGGTAGTTCAAATTAAACTGGGGCTTAATACACAGTTTTCCATATATAAGTAGCTAGCTACCTGGTGTTAGAGGGATAAGATCTATGTAGATTCCAAGTAGAACTAACACAGCTCAAAGATGATAGTGTCAATGATCCACCATATGCAGAATTTGTGCATAAGTTGCCACTCTATATCTACTCACCTGTGCTACATCCACCTCGCCAAAGGTAAGTGCAGACATAGTAGCACTTCCCTTTTGGGTTATTCCTTCAGATGCTTCCAAATCAAGTAAAAACCTCGTAAAATGCTTGAAATTTGCAGACAACTTTATGATTAAGCTTGCAAAAAGGAAAAACTAGCTTTTACCATCATATAGCTTGTGTGAGATGCATTCCTTATGTTTTATGTACGCTCTGAATTTGAATGTGTCCATAGATTTCCAGTTCCATTTTAATGGGACGGTCAAGCAGCTCTTCAAGGCGACCTGCTTTTGGCAGTCGAGAAATGGTAGGGACTGAGGCAGATCCATCTCGCACCCGAGCTGCAGACTCCAGTCCGATGACCTACCAAAAGGTTTCAACTGCTCAGAGAGGTTCTCCAATTGTTTCTACCTCGTCCGGAAGGAGAACATCTGTGCTCAAGAACTACGAGACCACGCTGAAAGGCATCGAGGGCCTCAATTTGGATAGCGAGAAGAACTAGTTCAAGTCGCTGCCTGTTCTGCTGCTCTTCTAGGGGCATCAAGTTGCCTCATGAAATGCCCTCCGATAGATAACAGAGATGACAAGGGTTCCGAACCATTCAGAGAAACTTGTGTGCATTTGGTAGTGGAAATCTGCACGAGTTGGGATAAACAGCTAGCTCCTTGTGCTGCCCATGGATTATCTGTTGTATTTTATTGTTCTTTGGATTCACATTAGGATTAGCAAGGCTTAATGATGATGATTAAGAACAGAAGATGTTATTAGAATTCCACGAGTTTGTTTATGTGCTTCAACCTGCCCCCTTAAAAAATTGTGTTTTGCCATCTGGGAACTCTCGTTTTTGTCTTAAAGTTCATTTTCAGTCATCTATTCTGTAAAAAAAAAAAATCCAGGGCTTTAGGGCCCCTTAGGACTAAAATGAGTTCAGAGTGTAAATTAATGGATCATAAAAAAAAGGTCCAAACTAAATTGGGATAGAAATCCAGGGTAACTGTACACTCCATCAGTCATTTTTAACAAATGTCTTTATGAGCCCTGATAATTGTGGTAGACAGAAATACCTGCTTTCAAACAAATCAATGCGTTCATAAAAGCCACAACATAGACATTCACTGAGGATTCGTATATGTTCTCATGAGATAGACTGACTAGTGCAGTTGCCATCACTAAAGACTCGTATACAAATGTTTTACTTCCACTGGGGGGATTTGTATACAAATGTTTTACTTCCACTGGAGGGATTTGTTGCATTTTTGATAATCATGGCTTACTTTCCTGATTCCTTTTTATGATGTATAGCTTCAACAATGGCCTCGATTTCTTCCTTGGCGCGTTCAAACAAGTTTGGGCCTTTAACATCATCGATAGGAGTGCTCTCATCGATATCATTGCTCGTACCATGAGTCTCCTTGTGATGTGCTTTATGCTTATCAGCTACTTCCTCTGTAACAAGCAAAACAACACACATGATTTCAGTTATGTTGTTGTCAACCGTTAAAGAATAATGTTATTGAAAGGGTTTTAGATGATACGCGCATCAAACAAGCATACATTCATGAACTGGGATAATAACTTCGCACCAGCAAGAGTTTCAACATAGCTACACTACCCTAATGAGGAATTATCTGATGCACATCAAAGCTTTTGGTACCAGGCAGCGAGAAACCATGTGCAAAGGAAGATAGAATTTAGTATCGGATATATATGAGCACACTAGACTGCGAAATCTGAATTATGCAGTTGTTTCCTTTGATCCTAGAAATCTTCTTGAGGAAAGCAATAGAGTATCGGATAGTCTTTGCATTCTCAGTTACAGCTAAAAATAGAGTTAGTGATGTGGGAACAACTACAATGCGCTATTTGTTTGTTATCCTACTATAGAAACTAAGGATGAGTTTACTTGGATGGAAAGATAGGACAGGTAGGAAAAAGGGCAGGAAAAGTGGCACAAAAATGTACACAAGTAATGAAGCTTCATCCCCCCACCAAACTTTCATCCCAAGTAAACTGAACCAAAAGAGAAGACAAAAGAAATAAAATTGTTAGTTTCTCTTTTATGCATGGAAGGACACAAAGAGGAATCAATTTAATTCTGTTCAATTCTGGTACTGAGTGTATTCAATTTCGCAGATGGAAATGGAGGAAAATGAAGTTCAAGATCTATTGAATACAACAACAACCAAACCTTTAACTAGCTAAGTGGAATCAACTATATAGATCCTCTTACACCATTGGACGATCCCTTACTATATTCTCATCTATATTTAAATAAATTGTATCTTATTTTATGCTAACGCCTAACCATCTTCTTTAGTCTCACTCTCCAAGATCTATTCTTTCCTTCTTTTTTTTTCTTTTCAATTAAATTATTTCATTACCCTCTTACATCCTCACCTCCAGGTAAACAAAATTATTTCATTTCCATTACCAACATCCATTCTATAGTAATTTTGAATTGCAAGAACTCTAATTACCATGCTTACGTTCTTGAGGCTCGATATCTGAACTTTTCTTGGTGTGAACAGCCTCTACGATGGCTTCAATCTCTTCTTTGGCTCGTTCAAACACATTCGGACCTCTAACTTTCTCCACCGGTGTGTTCTCATCGATGTCATTGCTCTGTCCATGAGTCTCCCAGTCATGGGTTTTCCGCCTATCCATAATCGCTTTGCTACCAAAAAGGTGAAAACATGACAGTCAGAAAAAACTAACTCTTGATTACGAGGCAGTGAAATCTTCTCAGAGAAAGACAAACTTTGGACAATCGAGGCTTGATAGCAACCAAGACGTGACAAACTCCACGAATCTAAAGTCTAAACAGAAAAAGGTATGATTTTGACCAGAAAAAACTTCTAAGCGTGAAACAGGCCAGCGAATATCCAGATCAAATGCTAAGAACTAGCAAGAAACAACAAAAATCAACGATCCAACTGGAATAAAAAGAATTGACGAAACTTACCTCCTTTCGGTAGGATCGAGCCTAAAGGGACGGAAGAGAGGAAGCCGGAAAGCCCTAGAAAGGAAACTTAGCAGTTTGATTAATAAGGACGAGTCGACGACTCCATTATGGGCCTTTAAAACGCTCTTTAGATATTGGGCCTGACTCGGCCCAAATTAAGTAGTACACATCTCATAGTCTCTAAAAATGATATTTTGTCATGATATAGAGTTAATAATTAATATTATGTTAGCTAAAAAAAAGGCTTTCCTAATTTTAATATTTTAAATAACTTTAAAAAAACGATATAATTTTAACGACAGTGTAATATTTTTAATTGGATGCTTATTAAGATTCAAATGCATATCTTTAAAACTGAGTACATTTTTTATTATACATTAATAAATTAAAATTAAAATGAATACATTAAATTATGGAAAGAGTAAAAAATAAGAAGGTAAAATTAATTATAAATTCATGTAAGTGAATTACTATGGATAAATTTAGATTTCTGATAGTGCATGAAGTATCATCATAAAATTTAAGATAAAATTTTAACTAATAATTAAATTTTTATCCTCTTTTATATATTATTACTGTTTAAATTAATAATTATTATAATTTATTTATTTTTATTAATTTTGAGATAAATTGACAGGAACGTTGGAGTTAACGGTTAACGTTTCGTCAATTTACCACACCACTATTGATAAATTTAGTATAAACATTTTATTTATAAAAAAACATTTTTTTTAATTACCGAGAAGTTTCCTTCCTTTTGCCCATATTTACCGCCTCCGCCGCCTCGGGTGCTTCATCACCCTCTAGGCCTCTTCCTGCTTCCCCTCGGCCTCCCATCGCCGGCCACATGGTGGTGCGGAAGCGGCCGCGGCAGACCATGCCGCGGACCACCAGCTTGTCCGAGTTCGCCCCTTCCGGCCCCGCCGCGCAGCTCCACCCCTCCGATCGTCTCCTCGGGCAGCAACCCAGCCACCGTCGGGATGCGGATCCGGAAGAAGGGCAGAGGAGGAACACGGTAGGCTCTTTGGCGACAGCTACGGCGGCGCCCTTCTTAACGGCATGTGGCCTCTGCAGGCGCCGCCTCGGCCCCGGCCGGGACACGTTCATGTATAGGTATTTCGATCCCTCGCGTTGGTCGCCCCAAAATTCGATTTCTGTTCTTTGGCCGTCAAGTCTTTTTATGCAGAAGCAATGTGGAGATCTGGTGATGCTATGATATCTCCTACTCCTTCAGTTTCTAGGGAAAGCTCTTGATTGAACTTACGGAACTCACTAATTGGAAATCCTTCTTTGATCTCATTTGTTTGAGAGAAAGAACTAAGAAAAGATTTCAATCTTCTATGTAAGATTATTTATATTTCTTCCTTGCTATGTTTTCTTCATGGAAGAGTGTGCTCATGTTTAGTTCCTCAGTAGCTCCTCCATTGGTCCGAGTTTGTTATGCTTGAATCTACAGTGACCTTTGCTGACAACTCTATTTTTCTAAATAAAAAAAATTGTTTTTCTTTGATCTGTATCACTGCCCCTGAACTTTGATTCTGTTTGTTTCCTTAGATGATGCTATATGATATTGCTTATGATTTCACTTCATGCTATATGATATATTGATGTTCTCCTAGTTATTTTCCTTACGAAATGAGCAGATCTTTTATATCATTTTAATCTTTTATAAAGATCCTAGTCGATCAAAATAGAATCTCAATGAAATTAAGCCCATATAACATACCATTTTCATGTCGAGCAACTGGATGAAGCTATGTTGTAGTTATTTGGTTCCTTCTTTGATCTGATACATTCATGTGTTTATTTGGAAGGGGTGACATTGCATTTTGCAGCCTAGAATGCCGGCAACAGCATATAAATCAGGATGAAAAGAAGGAGAAATGCTCCTCCCTAACTTGCATGAAGGACACTCCCCAGGCTCCTAGTAGTTCCGGTGACTCCGACAACTGTGGAACTGCTGCTGCTGCTTAAATTTCAATCGACTGTTACGGTTATACACTATAAGTTGTAAGCCAAAGTAAATAGATGCAGCATCAACTAGGTTGTTTTAACAATAAGTCAACCACTATGATGCATTATTGCTAAGATTGTGCTTTGTTGGAAGAACATATTCTATCAATATGATGCTGCTATCAATAAGATTGTGCTATGAGTCAGGTGTCCTCTACTTGGGATTCTTAACAAACAATGAAAAAAAGCTTACAGTTCTAACCATTGGACATGATATGATGCACAACAATAATAAGCAATGTACCTCCACTAATTTGAATTGAGTATTGTACATTATTTTACTTTTCCACCAGGGAAAAAACCAGATGGAAGAATCTGTCATAAGAGTTGAACTGATAGATAAGAAAAAGAAATCGAAATAAGACACTGGTAGCAACTGAACTGGAAATAGCTCTTCCATAACACTCGTAGCACTATGATCCAGATTTATGGTTACTTCATGAGACAGTTTTCACCAGAACTAAATTTTGTAATCAACAGAGTTACGATAAAAAATGATATATTATTCTCGAGTAGTTATTACTGGACTAGTTGAATCAATTAGGGTTGAAGATGTAAGCGATAGAGTCTATAGAGGGAAATCACAAAAAGAAACCACAAAAATCTATCTGACATGGTTAAAATGATTTAAGAGAGGTTGATCCATATAGTGATTAATGCACTTTATGATTTATAAAGAGACAAGATCCATGTAGTGACTAACACAACTTGACGATGACAATGATGATGGCAATGAGGTTTGATTTTCATTTGCTATGCTTATGGTGGGCACTTACATCCCATCCCTATCATGCCAACCATAGTTTGAATGACAGAATCTTTTAAGATCCGAGAATGTTGATTGAGAGAAGTCTAACTTTGAACTCTCACCTCTCACAGTATATCAAACTGCAATTTTAAATCATATTCCTGGAAACAAATTTCTTCAACTGTTTGAATCTCCAAAGCCACTGAACTGGTGGAAGCATATTCCTTGTGAGGTTTTAGTTATTTGAGGTTGTGCAATGAAACTTTATCACCAAAAGCTTACTCCACTAATTAAGCATCCTTGACACAAGAAACAGGGAAGAGTATCAAAAGGCTTTTTTATGTTACTCCAACAAAACACTTGCCACTTTTCTGTGTGTGCATGCGTCTCACTACTTTTCCTTAGTTCCAACTTTAATCAGATACCTTGACAACAACAGTGAAGCACTATTATTTTGAGCCTTCAAAAGCTTTCACTAGATTCTGATCTTTCCATTATTTTATTCCTGTTCCAATTATACATGCACAGATGGTCAATTGCCTCATAATTATTCATGTAGTTTAGTCTGCCATCATCCTTTTTCTAATGGCAAGTAGTTATTGTTTAATGTTTCATGCCGAGCATGATTTGTTTTGAAAAAGGGAGCATAAGTTAAAAGAAGTGGCTGATGAAGTAAGCAAGTGGTTTGTGATAGGCTTGGAGGAATATTTGCCATCAAGGATAATCTGGATGATGACTAAGCTTATGTCTGTTTTTGCATCACTTTGACACATTCATGTTTCTTTAATAATCACTTGTTTTTCTCTTGGATGCCTCGCCACTTTTGAACAATTCATATTTTATTGAATAGCTTGACTATAACAATGGAACAACTTCACTATTTTCACTAGAATCCAGTAGTTCCATTATTTTATTCCTGTCAAAACTTTTGATCATATTATTGTCTACACTACAGTTGCCCAAATAATTGAAGTGATGCAGTAAATAGAGGTTGATTCCTTTTTAAGATCTTGAAGAAGTTGCAAATATTTGAGAGGTAAAATGAGATTTTCTCTGATAAGTATTAGCTAATCTTATTGTGTTCTAGTATCCCTATAAGGTGGAAGATGAAGCCCTAATGACAAACTTTTTGTTCCTGTGTATGCTCTTCGGCACTTTGTCTGAGTTCCAATTATATTGGACAACTTGACCATTACAGTATAGCATCACAATTATTTTAAACCTTCAAAAAGTTGCTTTCACTAGATTCAAGACCTTGCATTATTTAAATTTATTTGTTTCAAATGAACAATTGCCCTACAATTATTGGAACAGAAACTGCAATTATTGGAACACAAATTTTTTTGTTCAATGTGAAAATTTCATCCCTTGATTTATATTATTTTTCTAAAAGAGGCGATGAGTAAATGTCAAGGCTCAATCTATGTAATTTTGAGGTCACATATTTAAATAGTGAAATTTGCCTTTTGCAAAAATACAAGATACTTCTTACACCACCGGAATGCCCTTTTAGGTGATGACTAAATGTAACATGAACTTCAATTTTAATAATTCATATTTACACCTTCAGTTTTGTCAATTTAACACACAGTATGACATTACATAATGTATTTTTTAAATTTTAAAATGGATTAACATATTCATATATAAATCATCATAACAAAAAAATTTATCATTTTTGAATTAACAATGTCAAATATAATATTTTGCGAAAAGCTGAAAGAATATGGGCTTTTTGATGACATTTGTTGCCGTCCTCCATAAACTCACTGTGATATCATATCGCATTTTAGTATTTTTTTTAATGAAAATAAACTTTTGGAGATCAAGTATGTTTGGAATGGTTTTATTTTTATTATTGTACAAATAGTGGAGAATAATTTTTTATGGAAATTCATGAAATAAAAAATGTGATATATATATATATAATTGCAATCTCCAAAAGTAAAATCTAAATAAATCACACTAAATAACAATTGGGATTATAGTTTGATTTCCTCTTGTTTTTAATGTAAAGTAAATTTTGAGAAGTAATATATGATTGCAACACGAGACAGAACAAGACTAGTAAAGCATTGAATTGGACTATGCATCTCAAAATACTAGATCAGTAAAAGAGTAAATGGAGGAATTAAGGTCTCTAAAACTCTCACTCTAGATGATCAACTTAATTACTTACACATGGTCAAGCTATGTTATTTATCTTACTCATTTGTTAACAAATTTATTAAACTCCAATTATTACCGACCTCAATTAGCAATATTATAATTATTTTCTTTTTTTATTGATTTATATATATATATATATACACACATTATTCCAATTTATTTGTTTAGCTTGCAATTAAATACCAAATGGACATAAACACACTTTTATGAAACTATCAAAATTATTTAGGAACATCATCTACCAATAAAAATTGATTACCTTGGAACTTTTGAATAGGGTAGTGGACCGCATATTCCTGAAGTGAAAATCCACTGGTTGACAACATGCTTGGCGAGCACAAAACGTGTGGCCCAATGTCATCCATTACACCAAAAAGGACCACAGCTGAGTATGCCTCGTGAGCTTCGTTTGGAAACCGTAATTTGAGGTTATTAACATAGTTTTGATAGGTTTGGTGATTAAACAGCGATATTTCAACTGAATTTTAAAGCAACTGTGCATTTTTTTTTTCTGAATTACCTTCTTCGCCCATTGCTGTCTCCAGGCATAGCGGCGGATCTTGTTTGCCTGCTTCATCTTTCAACTGATGGAGGCAGGGTGGGTGCTTGGCGACAGGAAACAGTCCTAACGCCTAACAGAAGCATATTGGTTACTTTTCTTTCAATTGGCAATAATAGCAGCATAGTAACGGACAAGAATTCAGATTGGGAATGATTATAGCAGAAATGAACAAGCAGTAAAACATGGTGATTGCAGAAGTACCGTCTTTTGACATGATGTATGAGATCTAAATGTTCTTTGTTGCCAGGAGCTATGAAGCAAAGTGTCTAAATTAGTAAACACAAAAGAGATTGAAAATAGTGTCATATTGGACACCTTTCAAGAACACCTACCATCCTGTTAGAACATTAGATATATCAAAGCAACTTAAAATGTTTCAGACACAAGTTGGTAGGTATTATGTTTCAGGATCGTTACATTTTTGTTACTCAACTGAGAAGATAATGGACCTCCATTTGTTTATAATGTTTCTAATTGTCTATGAACTATTCAAACAGACTGAAATGTCTACATAACAAGAGAGAATATATCCAAAGGCTTCTAGTATATTGAGGGGAATGTTTAGATATATAAAAGTTAGGCATCAATCAAACTCTATACTACCATTCGAGGGAGAATATTATATAGTTTAGTCTCACATCATTGGTCTAGTTTTTAAGTCAAAGGTATTATATGGATCCTATATACACAAGTGTAAATATTTACTTTTCTAACGAGAATATCATTTGAATACTTTCTAGTCCGTAAAATTAAGAGAAAGGGAATCGCCCATTGCGTCAATCAAATAGTCATTACGTGAGTGTAATATATAGACTCGTGATTAAACTGTGAGCTAGAAGTACTAATGTCAGACTGAACACACTAGATCAATAACAGTGTAACACTGGCCCACAAGTTGGAGCATAGACACTATGTCTAGCTTGTGACATGGACTCGAGAAACTCACAGAAGTAAAAAAGATGGATTTGAAATAAAAATATTGAAAGAAGAAGAATACTCACACGCAAGCAAAACATAATTTAAAGGGTTCGTGAGCATGCATCCAAGGATCCCATATGCCTATGATCAACAAAGGTCCAGAAATAATTTATCAAGCATGCAGAGGGGGTTAAGTTAGGAAGCAAGTAAAGGTTCAAAGGGGCGATGCTTGTATTTGTGTGAAGCGTCAATTGTTGATGTGAGTAGAGGTTAATATGTGTTCACGTCCACATAAAGCATGGTCGTCAGCTAGCTGTCAAGTCAGGAGAAGAGGATAATAGTCCTCAAGTTTGCATAAGGAATGGCACAATCATCAACAGATTGTTGAGTCACAAAGAGGCTGGTAGTAGCAAAGCTCACACAGCTTGGAATTCCTTGCAGCAAGCAAAAGGAGATTGGATTACTAGCGTAGTATGATAATGGCGTTTTTTAGTTATTGTATTGGTACGTCTTCGAATGGAGAATCACAGCCCTAATATCTGCAGGACCTCCTGACTTGATTAACAAGTGGATTTAATTTTCTCAAAGGGAGAGGAAGATAGCACCAATGAATGTGCAAGTGGTGTGTGAGCAATGATGCTAAGAGGAGGAATAGATGATGGTTACTGGCTCCACCAATAGGATGGTGGAAAAGGACAAGGAAATTCATGTGAAATGGCATGAACATGGGGGAAAATCTCACGCAGATGATCATAGGCGCGAGTTATCGACAGAAACAAGCAGTGCGTGCAAACAAGCAGCAGCAGCATGTGTGAATGAGCGAGCACTTGCGCGTGTAAAGAGAGCAGCCAGTGCAAGATAGGATCTTGCTGCTAGCAGCCTAGTGAAAGGGCAAGTGTCTGCAAATGTCAAGAAGACCGAAAGTAAGAGATGTTCCTGGTCAGAAAGGAGACGTTGTCTGGAGAAGCAAGGATTGCAAATCGCACATATGAAAATCATGAGAGCTGACCATGGATGGAATTGTCGCATGTGAAGGCTGCAAACAGTGAAGGTCAGGAACAGAGGTTCTAGTAGCATGTGTTGTTGGCTGATTGCATGGAGAACGCTCTGCAGCTGGGTTAAAAGTAGAGACAACAATTTCGAAGAATAGAGACAGTCTTCTTGAGTAGGCAGGGTAGGAATTGTGCCATTCCTGAAACCAGCTACTCATGCAACTAGAGGAGGTGTCAGCAGTCAGGAAGCACAAAAAAGAGAGTTGCATTGATGCCTGGCTCAGTAACAATAAGGTGCAAATAAGAGCAGTATTGCTTGCATAAAGAAAGTAAAAGAGAGAAGACGTGGATGAGGGTGGAGGCTGCTGACCTTCCCCTTAGAGGAATGTTATTTAGAAAACATTAGCCTAAAAGGGTGGCCCCAATACACCTTAATCAAATAACATGCATATAGAGAGAGAGAGAGACTCTTGACAAAATTCTAACCTAGAAAATCTAATAATAGCTAGTGTGGAACCTTCTATGTAACCTTTACACCTATAAACTGAATAAGTTGAGAAACAAAGGGGGGAAACTAACAAAATTTTCAAGTTCACTACACAAAAATACAAGCATACTATGTTAATAAGGTCAGCAACAGCAATCAAGTGTCAGGCTGTGCAATCTGGACCATTGTTTTTCAATCAAAGCCTATGATATGTAGGACATGCCAAAAGATTTTTCCAAATTTTATTATAAAGCAACAAAAAAACATTATATTTGTACAAAATTATCCGTGATTCATTTATGTCCATTGCAACTAACCAAATCATAAAGAGTTTTGCTTGTATTAGCTTAAGTTACAATTTCAAAACATGCAATTGTAAATTTTTCCCATGATTTCTGCTTTAAATGTCATGCAAAAAATTCACCTACTTGATGGAAATAAATGCACAAAAACACCACAAAAAATAAAGCTTACAAAAACTTTTGGTGAAAAAAAGCTCAGCTTGATTTATCCCTTCTCAAAATTTGTGGTGTTTAAATAAAATTTAAGGAAGTAATACCTCACCATTGTCATTTTGGAGTTTGCTTTAGGTCCAGAAATTTAATATAGTAAGTTAATTAGCCATCTCGTGGAAGTGATCAGTAGCATGCCAGTGTAAATAAACCATACAGTGAGAATGATCACCAAAATCATAAAACATTACTAAGATGCACTTCTATTCTGCATTATGCTATTCTATTGCTAAATGCACTGTCGAGGAGACAAACAAGAGGCAAAAAGATATTTTAGCAGAATATAAAACGAAGTGAAAGAGGCATGACAATTTAATCAATGCTTCAAGATATAAACCTTACAGCATAATGATGTAGAAGAATGTTGGACATCACAGCGGCCTCTTGATTATGGTCTCATTGTTGAACCTACGAATTTCATAAATAGGACCAAGAAGTGGCTAGAAGTCAATGCTGTAATAAGGATCAAAAGAGAAGGCATGTCAAAAAGGCACTACTCAGAACCAAGGTAAATAAATCAAAAATCAAGTAAACAGCACATCTGAAAATGCAAGCGCTTTCAGCCGCAGCACGACGCATGAGTTAGCACTCCACTCCATCATTGTCAGATCCCAAATCATGAAATTCTGAAAGGATGCAAAAAGTAAAATATGTAATAGCAGTGAGATTATCTGTAGATATCACATCTCAGACAAGCCAAGAAATTGCTATTAAATTTCAAACCAACCAATTTCTTATATCCGCAAATCCCAATAAACACTCCATATCAGAATGATAATTATTAAGCAGCATTACCACATACAGTCATTAGATTTTTCGAAATTGATAATAGCACATCAATCTCCAAACAAAACCTGCTTCAGAAGTACAGAAATTAAGATTTGACAATAAAGTTCGAACAACATTGTCCACTATAAAAAACAGAGTAACGGAGTTCCAAGGAAGAATACCAAAAACATAAGTCAAAAATCCATACAGCGATAAACAGCGAAAAATAGATAAAAGCAGTTCCAGTATTTGAACAATTGTTGCATCGGAAGCCTTTCTCGATATCCAGCACCAACAGAGATTGAAAATCCAAGTGATCTTTAAATGACACAGAACCACGACCTCGGAATGGAACTAGAACACAGGAAACAACAATTAGAAAGGAAATCGAACATGATGTACGGGTGATCAATGCTTTGTACAAGTAGTTTCGTAAGTACATGTTAAATGATATCATCTATACCTAAATTTGTCCATATCCACCCATTGATCCAGTTGGTCGCCTTGACACTGAAGCTGTCCCTGTCGGGTAAGAGCTGCCACCTCCAGCTGCTTGTTGAGCAACAGACTGACTGCTCTGATACCCCTGAGGGCCCTGAAACCCTGGAGGTCCTTGAAACCCTGGCGAACCTTGAAAACCTGTAGCTCCCTGGAAACCAGCAGATCCCTGATATACAGAACTTGCAGCCCCATAGTTTGGCACCTGCGCCATCTGAGGTAAAGTGGCTGCAGTCTGCTGACTCCCTGCAGCACCAAATGTAGTTGCAAAGGCGGGGTTCAAAGTAAGAGCAGAAGGTGTCATTCCAAATGCAGCTGGATTCTGCCCAGCAGCTGCCAGTAAAGCAAGCACAGCAGCATTAGACTGCATAGCCTGCCCATATGCTTGTGCCCCGCCCATGCCAAGAAAACCCTGCCCCATCAATGCAGCATGTTGTGCTAACCCAATATCTGATACAGGCATTGTATAACCAGGACCATTGAGATTTCCTTTGCTCGGTGCTGCATTGAGTGGAGCTGCTGTATTATAATGTTGTGCCCCCTTACTTCTGTCGTTAGCCCTCTCACATTGAAGAATAATACCCTCAAAATTTTTGTTTGGCTCTTCGAGGGCTCTCATGGCACCCTCTACTGTCTTATAGACAAACAAAGCGTATCCTTTCGGCTTCCCAGTATTCCGGTCAAAGCCAATAGGACCCTCCTCGATCTCACCATACTGGGAGAAAAAGGCAAGGAGACGACTCCCATCGACATCAGCATGAACATTTCCTACATAGATCTTTCTAGCTACGTTATCCTGATAAGTGGTAAAACTAATACTAGGGCCAGGGTTAGAGTTCAGGTGGTTCGGCGCCGAGTTTTGGAAATTGGTGGTGGAACCAGCAGATGCGAGTTGGCAAGAGGTCATGCGGCCGTCGATTAGCTTCTGTGGGCGGCGGAGGGCATGGCGGGAGGAGCTCCGGTGGCGGAATAGAACAAAGCCATATCCCTTGGATCGGCCGCTGACCTTGTCGAAGATGACGCGGCAATCATCGATGTCCCCATAGCGGGAGAACGAGGAGCGGAGGGCATCGGCGGTGGTGTTCCAGTCGAGGCCGTGGACGAAGAGCTTGCGGTGCGAGGGGTCTAGGTCAGCGGTGCGGCGGATCTCGTCCAGGGTAGCGGCATCGGATGCGGCGGCGAAGCGGAGGAGCGCAACGAGCTGGTCCCTGGAGAACGGCTCAATAAGCTTACCTACCTCGTCGTCATCCCCGACGGCGTCCTCGTCGTCGGAGGCGGGAGCGGGCGTGTAGAGGACGGTCGGGGGAAGGGGATCGGAGGCGGCGGTGAGGAGCTCATCCTCTTGGTCGATCTTCCGCTTCTTCGTCGCCATCGAGACGGCTTCGGAGAGGACTCCCCTGCGAGGGTTTTGAGTTCTAATTTTAGGTCCGATTAAGTACCAAACAGATAAATACATGGGCCAGGAAGAACTATTTGGGCTAAGACAATTTAATTCAAACATCAAAGCGATCGGCCCAATTTGACTCAGCACCAACAAAAATAATAGATTTTTATACCCCAATGAAAACTGATAATGCAAAATAAAATAAACATTTCCTCTCCTTTTTCTTTTTCTTTTGTAAGGTGCAAAATGTCTGTTAGTATTTGAAGTGGTACTGTTTCACAAAGGAGGTCTTTACCAAATAATCCCTTTATGTTATACACCTAGCAATTAAATTTCTTTTAGCGAATTCGACCAGTTTAGTTGAATGTATGTAACCATTTATTCCTAGTCCAATGTTGACATATTATAATTTAGTTTTGAAGAGGAGATATAATCCAAAAATGCAAGTGTGATTTGGAGTTTGAACCTCAAATCCAAGCTTGTATTTGTGCTTTGAAATTTTAGATATGTCTAACTTTGAAGTGATAATGACTTGCATTGTTTGTTGATTTTTCTCTATTATTTTAGAAAATATAATAAATTGAGCAATAAATATATAATTTCCTGAAAAATGTAAATTAGGTTGAGTATGTCTCGAGTATTTGATTAGAAAAATGGATCATTTATCCCTCTATTATAGGTGATATTGAGATATTTAGACCATTGTTTATCATGATATTTATCGTGATGTCTATTACTTGAGCTGAACTTTTAGTTAGTATAATATTTTAGATTTAAGTGTCATTGATTTTAATTAAGTTTTTATCTCTATTATCTAGTTTGACTTGAAAATTATATTTATCTCTTTAAGCTTGCCTTTGTTATGAATAATTTTATGACATTTTATAAAGTTATTAAAAAAACTTTTAATTTATTGATAAGTTAATTCTTTCTCTTTTTTTCATTAATTTTTTGTTTGATTCGTCATTATTAATCCCACTTATAAAATTTATCTTTTGATTTCTTTCTGTCGAATTCACAGATTTGACCGGATAAACTATTTTAGATCATAATATTTTAATAATTTTTTATAAACTTTTGATTTGACATTAATGATTTAGGTTTTTATTTATTATTATTGATCCGTCTCAGGATTAATACAGAGAAGGTAAATCACAGACACTAGTCTAACTAGTTTGAATAATGACTAATGTATGAAAGAAGACAGGAACTTAACTACTAATCAGAATTTAATTTTTAAATTTTATTATAATAATATTTTATGTATTAATCATCAGTCTATTCCATGAAAATAAAACATTTGTCTCGAAGCTAGCTGAGTTGGTTAGGACCGTACGAGTTAATGGGAATAAATAAGTTCGATTTTTTTTCGTTGTTGAATGTGCAGGTAAGTTTTTGATTTAATTTTAACTCCGCGTGTATAATTTTAGGATTTTATTTAGTATCCGTTTTTTTTTTTTTTTTTGAGATGACTCATCTAAGAATTCATTTCGATTTCACATTCACTATAAACTTTTGGAAAGTGAAAAAATTTTATACAAATTTATTCTTATAAGAACACAACATAAAAAAAAAACAAATATAATCTAAAATTACTTTACAATTAAACCTTATTTGCTATTTTTTCTTACTTTAAATTATCTCTTAATGATAAAAAAATACAGTAATAATTTATTTCTAAACCCTCAAGAATCGATTCCTTCAAATCTTCATGAAACCCTTTTTTATAGAGTTACATTCAGACTGATTTTCACCTATCAATCGATTGATAAACTTCACCAATCGATTATCACATTGTATTCGTCTGTTTAAACCTACAGAACGATTGTTTTTATCTTATCAATCGATTGATTGTTCCTAATTAATTCGGAAACATTCTGTTCACTCGAAAAACTATCAGTCGATTGCTCTATGACACTCCAATTGATTGAACCAATTGATTAGTAAGTAATAGAACTATAGATCTCTGAATGAGTTTCGTTTCACAATAAAAATCATTTCGTTTTAATATTCGAGTTAAAAATTATGACTTTCGAAAGTTTGCTCTGTTAGGACTTCTTCGTTTTATGTCAACTCCCTGTTGAACTTTCGATTACCACGTGCCCGATCAATCGTAATTCACTTGGATTTTTCTTTTGTCAACTACATGTTGAACTTTCAATCACCAAGAATCCGGTCAATCGTGATCTACTTAGACTTTTTGTCTCATGTCAACTTCATGTTGGACTTTCGATCACCAATTATCCGATCAACTATGACTCATTTGGGATTTAACCTAGTTCCCAATTAAATTTGTCTAGTTTTCAATTAAGTCTTTCATCGCCTATCCTTAACTTTCATTGTCTAGTTTTCAAGTAGGACTTCCACCGTCTAATCTTGTTAAGACTTTTATTATCTAATTTTTAATTAAAATTTTCGACATCGTTAAATATTAGGTCAATCTTAGCCTACTTCATATCTCAACTAACTAAGATCAAATATTATAGTTCTAATTGAAGTCAGCTCAAATTTGATCAACCCATGTCGATTGCAAGATCCATTTGTTGGCTGTCGTACCATCTAAACGAGCAACTACTCGTTAGCATAGTAAAACAACCATGCTTGCGAGATGGGAAGTCACTCAGGCAATCATCTAAAAGTTTCAATTAAAACAAAAATCCAATTTAATCACAAGTCAAACAAGTGTTAAGATAAAACAGACATACCCTATGATAACTATC